>OX637391.1:13874550-14129550 GCA_951799425.1 Ilex aquifolium | reverse complement strand
AAATGTTTCGGGTGACCAATAATTGTGTGGTTTGTGGATGTAGAAGAGTTTCTCACGTCTAAACTATATAGGGCAGATTCGAGTTTAAGAATCGATCTTTCCGAAATAGGAATAAAGTTGTTTATTATTTAATTATGTCTGGACCTTACTATTACTCAAACTCATCAATCGTGTTGGGTGATGCGAGTTCATGTCGGGTCTTAGTGAGTTTGTGTCAAAAAATATTTCACTCATACCCAATTTATTTATTAATTTGTGTCTAACGAATCATGTCATATTAGGATCGTATCGTGTATGAATTGTGTATAACCAATATTTAACGAATCGTATCGTGTATTTCTTTTAATTGGTTTCATCTATATCCAGTTAATTTATTAATTGTGTCAAGTCGGTTCCACTCGTTTATGAAGCAGGTTGCTTAAAGAAGACTCAAACCATCTAATTTTATGTCGTGTTCTTGTCGAATTAATGAATCGTTTTATATTTTAACACCCCTACTATTACTTATCTCTAGACTTTACTGGAGGCACAAGAAAACTGTCAATTTTTCTCTGTCAAACCATTGATAGGAACTTATCCAATACTTGAGAAGCAAATATTTCCATATGTTCATTGGTACACCATTATTGTGATGAATAATCAACTATTATGACTTTCGTTAATATATAGAAGGTTCAAGAAAAGTCCCGGTAGAGGGCACATGGAACACCCAAAGAGGACATATTAGAAATAAATTTTTGTATTTGACAAGAATTGATACATTGACTTATCGGATTCTTTAGGTAATCAACGGTAGTCAATTTGTCTAATCTTGATTGGTTCTTTCCACATCAAAATTATGTTTATGACTTGGTGGGTGTCCTCCACAAAAACATGACCCTCCTCGTAGACTTCGTTTTGGATGGAGACCGAGCACCCCCTTTACCCTATTGCATTGATGAAGGTACATGAATACCTAACCAATGCCATTGCCCTTTCACATATGTGCCTAAAACGGCCACATTTCAAGGTTCCACACCAATGGTTGCCTTCAAAACAGTACTGCAAGGCAATTAAAGGTTCCGAATCATTCATGTAACTCATTCGTGTTCTTCCTTGAGAACTCCACGCATTTCTCCTACCACCTGCACTTGAGTGTGACATGTGGGTCAACGACGCTAACTCTGTGCCCAGTCATCATCAGAATGCTTTGGATTCTCTCTTGATTGTTATTCGACGATTGTAATCCCCCGTTGGAGACATTTAATTTAACATCGCCGAATTTTCTTGTGACAGGTTTAACATAACTATCCATTGGCCGACCTAACCCGAGATGAGCTCATTTGTTTTATTCATCCCTTCAGTTCAAGGGAAAGAAATAGAAAATTGGGCAGCCTAATACACAAGGTTTTCACCATTGCATGATATGAGAAGAGTTAGATGTACGCAGTTTTATCCCTACATTCAAACCATTGATGCCAAAGTTATAATCGAGCAACCTTATTCCTGTGCCAAGACCCATCCCTTAAGAAATAGGAGACAACTGAAGTTAGGGGTGTTCAAATTTTCAATTGGCCGCAATTTCCTATCTTACTGAACGGCTAACTGCAAAAATCGGGTAGGAATACAGAATATCCATATATATATATATATATATATATATATATATATAAACTAAAAAAAACTCTAATTGTTAACCAACCTTATCGTCTACTGACTAAGCGAGCGCCTCACTCCACTCCTCTCCTCTTGCCTCCATCGTTTAGTTCCAACCTCCCCAGGTACTCTCTCTTTCTCTCTCTCAATGTCTCTATTTGGGCACAATCTGGTGTCCTTTATCGTTCAGACATTCATCTATAGATCTGATTTTTTTTTAAGCATCAAGTTAATGAACCTCAAAATCCTAGCTTTCAAGCATCATTCAGGCCTTCTCTGTTTTTTTTTTAGCATCGTTCAGGCATTCTCTATTTTTTTTTTTAAAACTTTCAAAACTTATCCAGTTAACATCAAACATGAAAACTCTCAAATTTCAAGTTTTAAATCGGAATCCAAAACAACTGATGGTGTTGTCGGTCCTCATGCGAAAGTGTTTACCCGACTTCCTACCCGATTAATCGAGTAGGAAGTCGGGTAGGAATACCACACTTGATTGGGTAGGGTAGGCCAAGAAAAAATTCTTCCGCAAAATATCGAGTAGGAAGATGAAATACTATATTTCCTACCCGTAGGGTAGGGTGAACACCCCTACCTGAAGTGCTATATTTGGAAAGGTACAATGTGCTTCCATTAGCAAACTAAATGTAGCAACCCAGTTTATCAGAAAGAACTGTTATTGTTCAATTTCAAGACTAATTTTACTAGCTTATAGCAATATATGAGTGCTTATATGGTAGAGGAGCAGTTCCATCTCTTTCTTCTGCCAGCTTTATTAATGGCCACCATTGATTTTCAAGTACAAAACCTATGATTCATCCAGCTATTGATTGAAGTTCACTAATTCATAAAGTAGCCTTACTGATTCATTGGCTGTTACATTCCCCGCCATCTGGAAAACTGCGACCAATCACTACTTTTCACAAAATAAACTACTTTTTTTTTTGTTATTATGATATGGGTCTCAAAATTCAGAATCACGATAATAATTTTTCCGTACGTGATATAAAACTACGTATACGTACATCTGATCTTTCCTACCTCCGAAGGAAAGAAAAGTTTTATGCACTAACTACCCTTTTTTAACTTGGTTTTCTATGTGAGCTATAACTTTTACACGACACCCACATGATTGTGTGTATTGAATTACAAAGATGCATCCCACCTTGGTAAGCAGTTGCTCCCTCAAGTGCATCACAGCTAGTTATAAAATTATTTTTCATCTGTGCACATAATTATAGAGTTGGTTGGTGAGGATCCTAGCATTTAATGAGTTCATGACATGTGCCTCCCAATAAAGATAATATCTCACCCATCAACCATAGGGAACCCATTCGTTATTGATCACATTATACTATCATTAACCTTCTCTATTTTTATAGTTGGACCTTATCAACCTCTTCTTCGATATCCTACTCGTATCCATGTGACTCACCTAATATTTATGGCAGTATGGGACGATAATCCCTTGGCAACTACTTAGTATATACCAAAGACCAAAACATGAAGTAAAAATTATTGAACTTCTTGTTAGGGCTGTTAATACTTCTTTCATGTAGTTTTATTTGGGTTGGATGATTTGACACTAAGCTAGATTATTGTAATTTTGGACCCTCTTCCGGTGCGATATTCTTCATAGCTAGGCCACCTAGGGCAAAAAAGGGAAGCTACAAGAGGGGTTTGGCTCTATGCTAGGGGAAGCCTCCAGTGTGACATTAACGTCACACTGAAATACTCACAAATGTGACATTTTGAGTGTGACATTAACGGTTTTCGAAAAAAAAAATTGAAACGAAGAATTTTTAGCCTTTAGTGAGCATGCCTTGGTTGTGTGTAAGGCTTGTCTTTATATAAAGATGAGTGCATGGGATCCTAGGAAGATAATATCAATTAATGTTATCTATTTCAGCATGTGACATTATTATTAACTATAAATTTGATGAAAGTTACCTATGTTACGGGCCTTTCTTAATTAGTTTTGATTGGACCGTTGGATGAGTTGTCGAGCTGATTCTATTTTGAATTGTCAAGATTATTGTACATAATTAATCCATATCACCTGATATAATCAATGCTTATAAGCTTTCTCAAGAATGAATCCACTAACGTAGATGCTTCATGCTGCAATTTGTGGTAAAGTGAAGCTTTACTTTTTCTAGCTTTACACATTACAGGAAAGTCTCAGGCATCACTGTGATCCAAAATGTGCATTTTCCTATTTATATGCATCTTGGTCACACATGGTCAAAGTTGGAGGCTTCATGGAGATCCAAGCAAGGATTAATTTTGAAGTTGGTATTTAATAAGAAGAAGAAGAAGAAATCGAGGTTTAGTGGATCTTTCTTGTGGGTTGTCCCAATGGTTTCATGTGCAAGGTTCTTTTCTTTATTTATAATTTACTTGTCTGTTTATTGTCAATATCATAAAAAACTAAAGATAGTACTGTGATAAGGGTGCCCATAATCAGATTATCAAGAGTATCCACAGTTGACGCGTTACCTGCTCCCTTTTCGTTGGAAGGATAATTGAGGTACCCTCCTCATAAAGTGACACTTCTATCCCTCTCAAACCTATATCTTTCTCTTCCAAAATTAAGAGCAACTGTTCATATGTGTTTTGTCGAGTTTGTGCCGTATTTAGACAAATACATATCATCTTATACTTGGTTTTGCAAATCAACCCGTTATCTTACAAATTTATTGAGATTAAACTTCTACGGAATACATCTTTTAAGCTATTTGAATCTACCACCAATCTATATAAATCAATTTTTGAGTTAAAAGAGAATAAAAATCTACAAAAATAAATGCAAATGTCTGAACATGATATTCTATATTGCATTTAAGAGAAAAGTCTCTCGTAGACAACTTTTTGAAACGCTTGAGATCGTATCCTACCTTTGGTTGAGGTAGAAGCCTGAGTTGTTATTGTAGCATATAAAGGAGTGAAAATACGATCAACTCTCGTTAGCTGCATAAGAATTCAATCAAAAATGAGAAAGAAAAAGAAAACTAAGGAGTAAGAAGGGTTTGCATTTGGAAGCAAGCAGGATAAAAAAATAGGAAGAAACACAAGATGTAAAAGTCAAGTACCTCTGGAAATATTTTTTAAATGAATTTTCACATTCTTCGATTCTTGAATAACTTCTTTTTTTCTTTAAATTTTTGTGTATAACCTCGTCAACTTATTGGGATATGTTGGGAGACCGGGGAATCTAGTGATCCAAGGCCCAATATATAATGTCAGAAAATCTATACCCACCTAAAAGGTTAAACTTGTAAGTGATGAGTCCATTCATTTTATATTAAGACACTGTAACTTATTTTTCTATCTGATGTGAGATTGTCACTTATACAATATCCAACAATCTCCATTTCATATGTGAATCACATTGGGCTTAGCTCTCCCTCGAATCTAATACACCACTCTCCACAAGTACTACATTCAACTATTCTTTACAAGAGTCTGTTCTTCCAAAAATCAAATTTTACCTCTTTTATTAGTTACAGTATTACCACTTTGTCAAAAGCCCTTGCGCTCAACCCCACGCCTTACTCTTTTTTTCGAATTGCATTTCCATAACTTCAATACTAAGAGTCCATCACTTTTTCTTAAAAGTCACCATTGGTACCAGCACGCTACACTGCTTCTTCAAGTGTTTACCTAGGATCGTCAGCCATCAACTCTGATACCATTTGTTAAAAGACTGAAGAGTCTAATGATGTAAGGCCCAATATGCAATATATGACACTCATACCCACTTAAAAGTTTAAGTCTATAAATGGTGAGTTCATCCATTGTATATTAGGAAACTTTAACTTATTTTTCTATCCGATGTAAGATTCCACCACATGAAATACCCAACAAGATAAAACTGTAATATTAGCTCTCCCTCTTCTTTATTTTCTCTCTCTGCCCCTCACATACTCCCTCTCTTGGTCTTCATCTCTCCCCTTCTCTTTGGCTTCATCTTCAATACGCACACACACCAGACGCACAACACACACACACACCCCTCACACGCACATTGATTTATTGTCTTAATGTTTGTGTTGAGTTGATTTAATTGGAATTAGGTGTTTGTATAATTGGATTTAATTTCAACTTCTAAGTTAAAATTGAAATTAGGTGCTAATAACTTTGACAAGGTTTATACACGACAACAAGGTGTTCGTTGTTTTGCTTCAACAAATAGGAAGATTAATCAATTTATAAAATTATCTTCTCTACTCTAATTCTTGATCATGAGCTATGCATAAAAGAATGTGCTTTGTTCGGGTTTTCATGGCTTCGATAAATCTTCAACTATGTATATAATAAAATATAATATAATTTAAATTTCAAAAGTTAAACAAAAATGACTTTTATTTTTCGCGGTTGAGATCTCTTTAAATTTTATTTTAAAATTAATCCGACGACTAATATTAACACCTCAAATTTAATAAGAAAAATATGCAGAGTGTGTTTGAGGTGACTTTTTAAAAGTATTTCTAGAACTTATAACTACTTATGAATACTTTAAATATATATATATATTTGGAACCGCTCCACCACTACCACCCCCACCGTCCCACCACCATTTCTACTACCACCACCGCCGTCGTCGTCGCCGTCGCCGCCTCATCACCACCTTTGCCACAAGAAACACCACCTCCACCGCTGCCGTTGCCACCACCCCCACCGCCCCACCACCATCTCTACTACCACCACTGTCGTCACCATTCCCTCACCACCTCTACCACAACAATCATCACCTCCACCGCTGCCGTTACCACCATCACTATCGCCACCCCACCACCACCACCACACCAACCGCCCCACCACCACCACTATCAATCACCATCACCCTCGCCCACAACCACCGTCACTCATGACTGTCACTACCACCATTATCACAAAAAATCCACCACCAGCATCATCATTGTCACTCATGACTGCCACCATCACCACGGTCATCACCACCCACCACAACCATCACCGTCTCCCACCACCACCATTACTACCGTTCACCCCCACTACAATCGGTGTTTAAATTTTTTTATTTACTCTATGTTTGTAATTTGATTTTGAGTGTGAATATAAATATATTTATTGTTGACTATTTTTTTATTATTTTGTGCATTCAGGCACAAGTAATAACTAGTAATTAAATAAAGAAAATAGAAAGGAATTAGTAGATTTTAGAAATCATCCCTATTAATTTTCATTTCTTTGTCCTTGGTTCTTTAGAGCTTTGCCACCACTGCGCATGAAGAATGTGTTCACATTGTCGTACGTTGATGGTCCACTAACAGCCAAAGTATCGGAACAAGTTGGTACTTTCTAATGGGTTCTCAAAATTTTGACATCAAATTCTTCATAAATTCCCGTTCTCATTATATAAAATGCATAAATTCAAATTTTTAATTTATAAATTCGAACTCTTAGGTTATTTACATACTTACTCATTATTATTTAAATTTTTATTAAAAAAATATTAACTCATACATAAAAATACATATCAAACAATAATGGTATTTATAATCTATAATTGTTATTTCAATACCTTAAAATCAATATTTATTTAAAAATAAATTATTTCTCATATAGTTTTGCATGATATTTTTTTTTATATTTTTTTTTTATAAATTTTTATGGGCAAATATTTATTTTGATGCATATAATTACTTTTAAGGAGTTTTCGCTCTTAAATATTTTTGAATTTCATCGCATTTGTGCTATTGCTATCGCTCCATCTTTATGTAATCTAAATTATCATTAAGGATTTAAAAAATTAATAAAATAAATTCAATAATATTGTTCAATAATTAAACTGTGAGAAGAAAAACTATGGATTGGGATAATTATATAATTCAGATTTGTAAATTATTTGACCCCAATTGCTTCTTAAATTTACGTGTTTCTGAAAAAACTTTTACGGTGATGAGACTCTACGTCGACCGTACGACTGAGAAATCATAAGGAGTTAGCAATTTCCCAGGACCAAAATCCTCGTCGGACCCGACTGACGGCGTCAATGAAAGACGGAGGAACACGTGAGCCGTGACTGTCTTGCACTGTCGACGGTCAAATCAAACCGTCAGTGATGCTTCTGGGGAAGCTACTACTCTAATCTTAAAAGCTAGTATTTCAAAACGAAGGTCTGCTAGCGATGGATGGGGATCCTGTGCTGGTGTTAGATCTACAAAATCGATGTCACCGGTAAATTACATTTTGATCCTTTAAACTATGAACTTGATTTTATTACGTTCTTTGAACTATTAAATTCACACTGTTCTCTCAATTACTTAAATAATTTTGTATTATCTCAATCGCAAACGTTATTATCTTTTTGGAAAAAAATTATCAATGGGTCGAAATAAAGTAAAAAAAAATTATATAATTTGTAGGTAAAATAAAACAACTTTTTGTTAAATATATAATACACATTAATAATTGCAGCGATGTGAAATTAATCACATAATTAGGGATATAATGTAAAAAATCTGATATTTAATGCAACAATGTGAAGAAAAAAATTATAGGTGAGGGTATCAAAGTATAATTAATATTTCTTTACACACAAACAATGTTATTTTATATGTAAAACAAGCATCATTTTTGAGAAAGAACAGACCCACTCAAGATGGGATGAAATGGTATTATAGAAGTTTTTTGGCTCTTTGATTGATTTAATTATGACTATGGGTTAAAAAAATAATAATAATAAAGTAAAAAAATCTACAGAGTGTCATAGTTTTATTAATTTTTAAAAATATATACTAAAAAATATTTTTTTTTAGACATAACTTAACATAGACTCAATCCAAAATATTCATATTTTAAAGAGAAATTTTTATATTTAGGTTGAAATTGAAAGAAAACATATCCAACTAATTTTAGTTGAAATAATAGTAAGGGCACGTTTGGTAAACGTATTATGAGGGTATTAAATATTAGATTGTACTATTTTTTATTTAATCGGGTCTAATACATTGTTTGGTAAACAAATTTGATATCGTATTAATTTCAAAAACGTATATTAATCGTATATTTTTTATACAATAAACTTGTATTATAGAGGTCTTTTAATACCACCAAAAGAGGTAATATTATAATTCAACTCAAACGTATTATTCTATACATTTAATATTATAACCCCTAAATGATAAAATCAAGCTATCATCAATGTAATAAATACTGATTGAGGGTATTTTTGTTAATTCAACATTAATACGATGAAATAATTCTCTAACCAAACGATCGATTGAATTAAATAACTACTATCCAATGCTTATATTGTGTATTACCAAGACAAAATTACGTATTATTTTAATATCATATTTAATCTTGTCTTTTATCCATCTGTATTATATTAGACTGTATTATTTTATCTAATCTATCAATTTTTAATACGACAACCAAACGAGCCTTAAAGGGATTGAAATGTCAAACCCAAATTCAAATTCATCGTAAATTCAACTAAAATCTTTTTAGCTTTTGTTAACGTTGAATTAAATTCAAATGGAATCCAATATTAGATTGTGTTTTAAGGTTACGTGACTTCAATTGAGTTGGAATTCATATTTCAAACCCTCCAACAAACCAAGATTATATACATCTTTTTTTCTATGAATTTTATGACTTTAATGATAATTTATTTATTATACTTTAACTCTTTTAACTATATTGTCATTCTCAAATTGTATTTTTAACTATCACATTTTTACATTGCATGCCCAAATATATTTATTGTATAGAGTAATGTTATTTAGACCTAAAAATTTCACATCATTTGTTGACCTGATTATGTGTTTTTTTATTAGAACTATTGGATGAAGAACAAATTTCAATGTTTAATAGGACTCCCAGTCAATTGAAAGGTTATGAGATCAAATTTTTAAGTCCTAACATTACTCTATTGTATAACATTACCTCCTAAATTATCGCATTTTCACATTGACCTATCAAGTATTGTTATTGTTTTACATTACCCATTTGTAAAACATTTTTTTAAGGGGATTCGTAAACATTTATATACAAGTATTTTATTCTACACATGAATCTTTTCCATTCAAAAAACAAAGGCTATTTGGTTTGAGTTAGTATGGAATTGTAGGGGGATCTCGTACCTGGTAGGGATAATCACATAGAATCTGAGTGTATGGTTTTCTAGGGAAAAATGAAACCAACAATATCTTCTTTCTACTAAACGAACAACGTCGGAGGTACTCCAATACTTACGATAATAAGAACTCTTAGAATAAATAAACAACTTTCAAAGAAACAATAAGCAAGTAACTTGTAAGAAAAAAAGTACGTATCTTAGACTTAAACCTACTCGGTATTTATAGTGGTATGTACCTTTTTATAGGGTTTTCCATCATTGGCAGGTGGCCAAATTTTTCTTTATTCATGTTGGAATCTTTCCAAACTTCCTTTCTTATTGATCGATTATTTAGGTCGCATGTTTTTAATGTGCATTATGATTAAGGCAATTTTCTTATTAGTTGTCAAGCACCGCTTTTGATTATTTGGGATAGTCTAGCTATCTTTCTACTCGATCTGAGTTCTTATCGATGCCTAGACTTCATCCTATCAACCAGATCATTTTTTTAGGAATAGTCTTTTCTTGTTTGGATATGCCTCAATCCCTAGAGGATAGAGTCAAATTATTACTTGACTTCTAGTCTCGTAGTATCTTTTTTCTAAGCATACTTCATTAGACTCTATCCAACATACACTTCTTTACTTGAGAATTTTTTCCACCGAACAGACCATTTTCAATTGATTTATTTTGAAGTCGGATTTCTACTCAATATGCTCGGCTGAAGCCAAAGTCTATTTGATCAAACTACAGTCTTGTTTGGTTGAGCATTTTTATGCTCTCTCAAGCCATTATCTATTAGGTCGGGACTTTATTTGCTCAGTCATAGTCACTCAAAACAATGCTTTTCAACATGTATTAATTGTCACGTGTTTAGGTCAACTAGCTAAATCATGATTAAAAATTCTGAACCCCATCAAAATTAGTTCCAGTAATCAAGAGGATAATGTGAAATCAAGATTGTAGTTGACCCTCAGAGTTTAATTTACCATTTATTTATTTTTGATCAAAAATTTACCATTTATTTTAAAATGAAAAATGCTGATGGTGGGTGGCATTGCTCCAAAAAAATGTAGCATTGCTCTTATGAAAAAAATAGCGCCACCGTAAAATCTATTTAAATCGTACAGTCAACCTTCTCCAAAAATATAATTGCACATACAAATATATAAGGAGTTGTTTACAATACCGAGAAAAAAAAATTGTATAGACATTTATCATATTTTTATCACTATTGTGATACCGAAAAAAATATAAATAATAATTATCATAACAGTGATAAAAATATTCACAATAGTGATAAAAAGTACTCACAAAGGTGATAATTTTTTTAGGACCGAAAAAAATAGTAAAAATAGTTATCATAATCTATATTTATACTACTTGATGATACCTAGAAAAAAGCTCTAAGTACGAGCTCGGACATTGAGGTCAGACAAGGAGGTCAGACACAGTAACCAAGGCTCCGCAATCCAGACCTCAAGCTCTGCTCAAAGAAAACAAACGGGAAATTGAAAGGGAAACAACTGGCTGGTGAATGGCATCCTCAAAGCAATGGAAAGCTAGAATCAAGGCACAAAACTCTCAACTAACCAAGATTCTCTCCCAAAAATCAAGGAAGATCCCACGGATGAAGGGCAAAGATCTCGGTAAAAATCTCTTAGAGATAGGAATTGCATTATAAATATTGTACATCGCCTCAATCAAGGGGCCGAGAACCCTACTGGCATCAGAGGCCTCTTGTGAAATATTTTCTAGATGAATATAGATTCTAGGAGCAAGAGACTCCATTGAAGAGTGGACTAGCCGAGCTCAATAGCCGGTGAACCACTATATTTCTATGTGTTACACACACCACATCTCAGATAACTAGAGCACTCACACACAATTTCATGAGCCTCGTAGCTCAGATCCATCCCATACCATTGAACCCAAACTCATTGCTCATTCGTGTAAAATTACACCATCAGTTTGGCGCCGTCTGTGGGAACGACTGTTCCTGTTACAAATAAACTGATTCCTCAGTGACTGATGGTAACAACTCGAAATATGAGCAGAAGTCAAACAAACCTACCACGAATGCAAGATCAGCAGGAAGCCACCAACGGCAGACAACCAGGGAACATCCAGGAGACGAATTCCCCCATTAATAACGAGTTGGAGGCCCTTCGCCTCGTCAACCAACGATTACTAAAGGAAAATGCAGAGCTATCAAAGCTCGTACAACGCCCACAGGAGGCACGACCGGCCCAAGAAGGCCAGAATAACCCCCCTTACAGGGAACGGCGACACTGGGACCCCCTCAGAGAGGTCGACGAAGGAGGAGAAAGCAGCCAGACCAAGGGGCATGCTCCTTATGTGCCCCCTAGGAATGGCCATAACGACGAGATGCAAAGTCAGAACGACGGGGGCGATAGGGATGATTCTTTCCCTTATTCGCCGGACAGGAAAGAGCAGCGCTGGGAACAACGCTTCAAAGACATCCAACAAGAGCTCAGCCACATGAAAGAGGCTATAAAGAGCAAGGCTCCGGTTACAATGGACGCCCTAGTACAACAGACTGAGTCCCCATTCACCACTGGAGTGCTGCACTTTCCTCTCCCACCAAAGTTCAAGATGCCTCAGATAGAGGTCTTTGACGGAACGAAAGATCCCGTAGATCATCTCAACACTTACAAGAACCAGATGGAACTGCATGGATACCAGGATCCTGTACGTTGCAGAGCTTTTGCCATCACGTTAAAAGGCTCTGCCCTGGCCTGGTTTCACAGGCTCCCACCAGCCTCGATCTCATCCTTTAGAGAGCTCTCCATAGCTTTTGTATCTCACTTTATAGGAGCTCGGATATACAGAAAGCCGAGCTACCACCTATTGAATGTAAAACAGGGACCCACGAGAACCTACGGTCTTATGTCCAAAAGTTTAATTCAGAATCCCTGAAGGTAGATATTCCAGATGAGAAGTTTGATATCACTGCTTTCATTGCTGGATTAGGAGTGAAATCGAAAGATTTGATATTTTCTATATCAAAGAACCCGCAAGCAAGCATGGCAGAGGTGCTGGCTAAAGCAGAAAAGTATATTAATGGCGAGGAAGCCCTTCTCTCAAAGGTAGGGAGCTCATCCTCACAGAAGGAAAAAGTGAACGAAGAAAATAAGAGGGATCGAAGTCCTAGGAAAGAAAGAGGACGAGATAGGTCCCTAAGAAGAGACAGGGATCGCTCCCCCAAGAGAAGGGAAGATGTCAGAGAACAAGACGAGCTTTTCAGCTTATGAACATCAGATGAGCTCTTCAGCTCATAAATTTAAGATGAGCTCTTCAGCTCATAAACTCAAGATGAGCTCTTCAGCTCATAAAATCAAGATGAGCTCTTCAACTCATAAACATCCGATGAGCTCTTCAGCTCATAAATTCAAGATGAGATCTTCAGCTCATAAATTCACGATGAACTCTTCAGTTCGTAACTTGAGTCACGCAGCTCACGATGAACTATTCAGTTCATAACTTGAGCCAAGCAGCTCACGATGAACTCTTCAGTTCATAACTTGAGCCACGCAGCTCACGATGAACTATTCAGTTCATAACTTGAGCCAAGCAGCTCACGATGAACTCTTCAGTTCATAACTTGAGCCACGCAGCTCACGATGAACTATTCAGTTCATAACTTGAGCCAAGCAGCTCACGATGAACTCTTCAGTTCATAACTTGAGCCACGCAGCTCACGATGAACTATTCAGTTCATAACTTGAGCCAAGCAGCTCACGATGAACTCTTCAGTTCATAACTAGAGCCACGCAGCTCACGATGAACTATTCAGTTCATAACTTGAGCCACGCAGCTCACGATGAACTCTTCAGTTCATAACTTGAGTCACGCAGCTCACGATGAACTATTCAGTTCATAACTTGAGCCAAGCAGCTCACGATGAACTCTTCAGTTCATAACTTGAGCCACGCAGCTCACGATGAACTATTCAGTTCATAACTTGAGCCACGCAGCTCACGATGAACTCTTCAGTTCATAACTTGAGCCACGCAGCTCACGATGAACTATTCAGTTCATAACTTGAGCCAAGCAGCTCACGATGAACTCTTCAGTTCATAACTTGAGCCACGCAGCTCACGATGAACTATTCAGTTCATAACTTGAGCCAAGCAGCTCACGATGAACTCTTCAGTTCATAACTTGAGCCACGCAGCTCACGATGAACTATTCAGTTCCTAACTTGAGCCACGCAGCTCACGATGAACTCTTCAATTCATAACTTGAGCCACGCAGCTCACGATGAACTATTCAGTTCATAACTTGAGCCAAGCAGCTCACGATGAACTCTTCAGTTCATAACTTGAGCCACGCAGCTCACGATGAACTATTCAGTTCACAACTTGAGCCACGCAGCTCACGATGAACTCTTCAGTTCGTAACTTGAGTCACGCAGCTCACGATGAACTATTCAGTTCATAACTTGAGCCAAGCAGCTCACGATGAACTCTTCAGTTCATAACTTGAGCCACGCAGCTCACGATGAACTATTCAGTTCCTAACTTGAGCCACGCAGCTCACGATGAACTCTTCAATTCATAACTTGAGCCACGCAGCTCACGATGAACTATTCAGTTCATAACTTGAGCCAAGCAGCTCACGATGAACTCTTCAGTTCATAACTTGAGCCACGCAGCTCACGATGAACTCTTCAGTTCATAACTTGAGTCACGCAGCTCACGATGAACTATTCAGTTCATAACTTGAGCCAAGCAGCTCACGATGAAGTATTCAGTTCATAACTTGAGCCAAGCAGCTCACGATGAACTCTTCAGCTCATAATATGAGCCACGTAGCTCACGCTGAACTATTCAGTTCATGATACGAGCAACACAGCCCACGAAGAACTCCAATAGTTCAGAAAAGAGCCTAGGAGCTCGGAATGAACTATTTAATTCCTAAAAAGAGCTCGGCAGCTCATAAAGTCAATAATTTTGCTTTAAGAAGCACTGAAGTACTTCTCGAAGCAATGGGAACTCGGCAACCGTAGGAAAAGCAGCAGCTCTCTGCACCTCGAGCTCATGCAAATCGAGGTCGATGTGTGGAAGTCTATCTCAATTCAGCATCGACTCAGCCCCTGCCCAAGCTCGCTTGGGCCAAGGGCTGGGGGGCAACTGATGATACCTAGAAAAAAGCTCTAAGTACGAGCTCGGACATTGAGGTCAGACAAGGAGGTCAGACACAGTAACCAAGGCTCCGCAATCCAGACCTCAAGCTCTGCTCAAAGAAAACAAACGGGAAATTGAAAGGGAAACAACTGGCTGGTGAATGGCATCCTCAAAGCAATGGAAAGCTAGAATCAAGGCACAAAACTCTCAACTAACCAAGATTCTCTCCCAAAAATCAAGGAAGATCCCACGGATGAAGGGCAAAGATCTCGGTAAAAATCTCTTAGAGATAGGAATTGCATTATAAATATTGTACATCGCCTCAATCAAGGGGCCGAGAACCCTACTGGCATCAGAGGCCTCTTGTGAAATATTTTCTAGATGAATATAGATTCTAGGAGCAAGAGACTCCATTGAAGAGTGGACTAGCCGAGCTCAATAGCCGGTGAACCACTATATTTCTATGTGTTACACACACCACATCTCAGATAACTAGAGCACTCACACACAATTTCATGAGCCTCGTAGCTCAGATCCATCTCATACCATTGAACCCAAACTCATTGCTCATTCGTGTAAAATTACACCATCACTACTTATAAATGTCAACACTTGTGAAAAACTTTTGATTTCTTATTTTATTACTAATTATTATAATAAAGTCAATTATACCCACCTACATATTTTCATCTAATTTTTATTTTTTACTTCTATTTGACTTTCAACTTGTTTTGGTCTATTTTATAAAGACTTTCAAATTCTTTTGAACTCATTTTATTAGTAGTATAATTATATACAATTTTCTATATGTATATGAAAAAGTAAAATCCTATATTTGTTAAATTATTATACACATGAAGTTACCAAATAAAATTTCACTGTCAAATATATGTTATATTATATTTTTGGTGTACCATAATATAATAATATTATAGGCGATCTAATCAATTTATTTAACAAAATAAAAATTAATAATTCTATAATATAATTAGATGTACAAATGATTAAAGGGGTCAGAGAAATAACTAATTATGTACTCAAAGACTTATAGAATAAATTAATAATTAAAATACATATTAATTATTTAACACTTAATTTATTATTTAATTTAATTACACATATAATTCACTTTTTTTTATAAAAAAAATTATTTAAATTTATTTATGTGCAACGCACGTTATGCATTGTTAGTAGTGATAAAGACAATCACAATAATAATAAAAAAAATGCCCACAAAAATGATAAATCTCTCATAAAAATAATAAAATTTTTAATTTTAAAATAACCCACAATATAATAAACACACTTATTAAAATAATAAATTTTAAAAATACGGTACCAAATTATAGTTTTTTGAGAGCCATAGTCAACTCCCTCAAATAAAGACACTCTCAACCGTCCTTTTTGGGTAGAGTTTTGATTAGTTGGCATTGGGCACTAACATTTATGAATCAACACAGTAAGAGCACATTTTGTAGAATTATTGATAATCATGGTGCCGTTATTCAATCCTCTACCATCAATAATGGAATCAGCAATTCAGCCAACTGACCATTTTAACCTCCGACAATGACAAAACTCTATGGCTTAGGCCCCTCTGTATTATTCAACCAAACAACCTACATAAATCATATATCATTTTTTTTTTTTAAGCAAAGAGTATAATTGAACTAAAGACTCATTGATAGATAAATCAAATAGCATGGACCCCATCATTAACAAATAAGATTAAAGAATCATATCATGATAAACCATGCTAATACTAGTATAATTTGGATCATAGAGTATAGTAACATAATTTTTGCATATTATAAATTTACGTGGTAAATAAGAGTCTAAAAATAACGAGAGATTTTTATTATTTGTAAAAAAAACATAATTGAAGATAAGTCATCGTGGTTGAGTGAAAATAAAAATAAATAGCATTTTATAAAAGAAAAAAGAAGTAAATTGGCAAAACATAAGGGGAAAGAGAGGATAATAATATTAACCCAAAAAAAAAAAGAAAAAAGAAAAAAATAAAGAGTTAATTGGCGAAGCGTACGGCAAAAGGAGATCCTTTGTATATTGTTTTTTGGGTAAGAAAAAAAGATCCCTTTGTAGGATCAATGTGCACTGCAGAGTCCATGTTGTGGGTATAGGAAAACAGATAAGGGCAAAAAGCCTACCTGTTGACTTACTATGCACAAGTGAAATAGCCTCCACTTGCCGGCCACATAGTAAAACCAAAACAAACCCTCCACCCCCATTTTAATATTGACCTCGTAAAAAGCCTCGGCCTCTGCCCTCTGCCCTCTGCCCTCTGCCCATCAGATATTCATAGAAAGACCATGAGAGTGAGATTTCAAATACCAAATTTTGGCAGCAATAGGGAAACAAATATGGAGCTTTCGCACTGATCATTTTATGTCTGCCACGAGAGAGAGAGAACTGACTAGGCTATGTGGGTTGTTGTATAGATAAAGAGCGTTTCTTTGTCGTCTTCATCAACTCTGTTTCTGTGTAACCTATTGTCTATCTATTTGTTTTTTGGTTTTCTAAATCTTCAAACCCAAATCCATAAACCCTCTTTTAGCACCACATAATTGAAGGGGGAGAAAAAAGAGTTGGAGAAAATTGTTGGACTTACATACAAAGATTGTGGCAATGGTTTTGGCATGGCGAAGAGCGTTTTGTACATCGATTTCACGAGATAGAGAGCAGAAGGTGGTGAAAGAGAAGCAAGAACACAGCAACGACAATTCTACTCCAAAGAACAGCTCCAAATTTGGGTTTTTCTCCAATCCTTCCACGCCTCGCTTTCAGTCTCAGCCTGTTTCCAGCCCTAGGTTCCGGTGTCGAACCGCCACACCAACCCCAACTGCCACCGTTCCACCGCCATCAGTACCTGAAAGCCCAAAGCTCCAATGCAAGACCACAAAAAGTCCTGGATTGTTACACCGATCCAATCCATCCTCTCCTTCCACATTCTCTCTCCTCAAATCCAGCCTACGTTTCTCAAAAGTAAGAAATTCAAACGCTCTAACCTACAGTTCTCTATCGCGTTTTGAATTTTGTACAGTAGAATTTCGTTACTATAGAGTTTTGACTCAAAAGGATTTTGACATTTACGAACTTTTCTCTGGCCTTTTCTTTTGTTTTAGCAGAGCAGATGTGGAATATGTTTACAGAACGTGAAGACAGGGCAAGGAATGGCCATTTTGACGGCGGAGTGCTCTCATACCTTCCACTTCCCTTGTATCGCCACTCTCGTGAAGAAGCAAGGAACCCTAAAATGTCCTGTCTGCAACTCTACCTGGAAAGAAATGCCCTTAGTCTCCATTCACAACAATCAGAACCAAAAACCAGAGGTTTTAGTTGAAGAAACCAAGAGAGAACTCGCAGCTACAATTGACTTCAAGACGAAGAACGAGAGTAAACAGCATATAAGGTCTGCCTTGAAAGTCTACAACGATGATGAACCATTGATGTCGCCGAATTCAAGAACTCCATTCAATCCGATTCCAGAATCTGATGAAAATGAAGACGAAGAGAATCTCCATGAGGAGTTTCAAGGATTTTTCGTGAACGAGAATAGGAATCCGATTGCTGAGCCAATAACGAACTCCAGAAATGTTGAGGTTCGATTGCTGCCGGAGGCGGCGGTAGTGGCTGTAGGTCGGAATAGCGAGACGTATGCGATAGTTTTGAAAGTGAGAGCTCCGCCGGCACCGTCAAAGATGGAGCGTAGAGCTCCGATTGATTTAGTGGCGGTGATTGATGTCAGCGGAAGAATGAATACGGAGAAAATACAAATGATGAAACGCGCAATGAGACGCATAGTTTCGTATCTATCTTTAGCTGATCGGCTTTCCATTGTTGCATTCTCTGCGTGCTCGAAGAGGTTGTTGCCTTTGACAAGAATGACAGCCACCGGCCGGAGATCGGCTCGCCGGATTGTGGACGCGATCATTGGTTTGGATGGAACGACGTCGAGTGCGAGCGACGCGCTGAAAAAGGCGGCGAAGGTGATCGAAGATCGACGGGAGAAAAACCCCGTCGCAAGCATCTTGCTTATATCAGACGGTCACGACGAGAGATCCCCTCCCACTCAGACAAGTCGATCCTCGTTCGTGATTACCACGCGCTTCACTCACCTGGAGATTCCCGTACATTCGATCGGATTCAACGGAACCAGCGCGTATAACCACTGGCCGTCTGAAGACGCCTTTGCAAAATGCGTTGGAGGTCTGTTAAGCGTCGTCGTTCAGGATCTTAAAATTCAGCTAGGGTTCGTCTCTGACTCAGCTCCGGCGGATATTTCAGCAGTTTATTCAAACACGGGTCGACCCGCTTCTCTCGGATCAAGTTCAGTCCGGGTGGGGGATTTGTACGCTGAGGAAGAGAGAGAACTTTTGGTGGAACTGAAAGTTCCATCAACGGCTACTGGGGCCCATCATGTACTGGCTGTTCGATGCTCGTACAAAGACCCGTTATCTCAAGAACTGTTCAACGGTAAAGAACAGGCGATCTTGGTCCCACAACCACGCGCCGTCAGATCATCAACCCTAACCATCGAACGGCTGAGATGTCTGTTTATTTCTGCACGCGCTATAGCTGAATCTCGGAGATTACTAGATCGTGGTGACTTAAATGGCGCGAATCACATGTTGGCTTCGGCTAAGGCTTTGTTGTTGCAATCGAGTTCGGCTTCGGCTGTGGAATTTTTACGGGGCTTGGAAGCCGAGTTGACAGAGCTGAATGTGAGAAGACAAAATCAGATTCAGCAGATCCAACGGCGGAGAACGAATAATGAGAGGGAAGTGGCATACTTGGATGAAAAAGCTGAGCCGCTTACGCCGACTTCGGCTTGGAAAGCGGCGGAAAGGCTGGCTAAGGTGGCTATTATGAGAAAGTCTTTGAATAGAGTCAGCGACTTACACGGCTTTGAGGACGCCAGATTTTAATATCTTTCCTTAAAAAAAAAACAGATGGAGAGAGACGTATAGAGGCGACAAGGGGTACCCGACGGTTGGGCGCTTTCTGCAGAGGAAAGAGAAGAGAGTACCACGTGATAGTGTGATTGATTTGGGTTGGGACAGTGGGACAGTGAAGGTTTGGAGCTCTATCCTTTTGTCTTTATTAACTCTCCACACCCCCTTCTTTAACTATGTATATAGCTAAGTACACAGAATGTTTTAATGGGAAATGTAGAATGCATGAATAAGATGAAAGGGAAAGAGGGACAGAATGATGATGGGGGTGGGGGACTGGATGGTATTTTTTGTTTGTTGTTTCTTGTGGTTTAATTAGACTTTACAATGTCTTCTTTTGTTTGCTGGTTGGGTGTCTGATCATCAGATAGAATGTGTTTGTGGGTGCTACTAATGGACAGATGCTTTTTTTTTATATGCTTGTTTATATGTGCACTCAATGTTTTGGTTTCCAAAAGCCAAAAGTGGCGTGTGAAACAGTATAATGCCAAGAGCTTACGGGGTGAGAGAGAGAGAATAAATAATACTCTTGCTTGATGTGGAGAGTGGCACTGGATTAGTTAGACTGCAACACACAGCCAGTCAAGCAAAACAAGGGCAATGGTAATCTGGGAGGTTTGCATATTGCACTCCCAACAGATTACCTTGCCTGTAAACAACAAGAAGAATTTACATTATAAGCAAAAACAAGAATCTGGCAGGTGCCAGGATTAATAAGCCATTTGTCTATGGGCTGGTGTATCGTTGATTTTGGTTGAGAGGAGCTTGCTTCTCAGCATATTCAAAACCATATTCTGGATGGTAACAGAATCCTTGTGCTAATTTGTGAAGGTTCTCTGATTTCTTTCTTAGAATTCTGTAACTGCTTTCCTTTCCATTGAGTGACCATAGGTCCTATCAGACTTTGCCAAGAAATAGGTTGTCAAGACCAATCACACTTGTTGATCATATACCTCCAAACTCTATCTGAGTAAGAGCACTCAGAATAAATGAGGGAGGGATTCCGGACTAGCTCTACATAGTACACAAGTAGTACCAATGTTGGGAGTGAAACTATGGTGCATAGAGGAAGATTATAGTATAGACTGATGCAGTGGTGCACAGAGGAAGATTGAGGCTAAATAAACTAGTGTTCATCCAACAGATACTTAACAATGCCCAAGTTCACAGCATCGTGTGTAATTCTATCATGATCCATTATGAATTTTTTGTAGTTATGATTTTGCATTTACCAATTTTGTAATTAAATTTTTAAAATTTGTAACTTATTTGTTTTGCTGGGACATGATTCTTCCAGCACTGTCACCTCAACCCTACAGTCTTGACTTATAAAAACTACAAATGCACAAAAGACAAGAGAAAATCTGATTTGATTGAATCATCACGGGCTGCCTGCTTCCATGTTTTGGTGAAAGAAATCCTGAAACTGAAATTTTTGCTTGACATTATGTAGGAAAAGGATAACCTTGCCACTCTGCTATCAGCGGATTAGGTTGATAGAGAGTAATATTTAAGAGTCAACAGAAGTACTTGATGACGTTCTGAACTCGGAATGTGAGTGAGGTGCTTGAACCGAAGGATTCAAGGCTTAGTGGTGTCTCGTTCGGATAGTAGATCGAACGTAATTTGATAATACGGTAGTTGACTAGTGAGGTGTGGAGCATGGAGGCATTTGTGTGTAGTACAGCGATAACAATAGAGATGGATGAGCTAATCAAGTAAAGGAGAACACAAAAATTACACCGGTTCACCAGCAAGAGAGTTTGGCTAATCCACTTAAACAGAGTCTATTGATCCTGAGGTATATTGCTTGGAGAAGAAGATAGAATTGGTTACCCATCCTACTTTGGTTTGTACATCCGTCGGTATTTATAGGGGTAGTGATGTCACTATCAAATGATCTCCTAATTTGTTAGGATTTTGTTGAGAGAATATTTGTGCCACTAGAGTCTATATTTCTTGGGCCGTTAAAGACTACATTCCAGAATGACATGACTTTCTAGAAACCTTTCACAGCGTTATGACTAACTTTTTTCAATACCGTATTACTACTTTTTATTTGTGAAATCATTGCTCTAAAACTATACAACTTACACAAATTTTGTTCAGATCAATTTGGGTGCCTACCCAAATTCAAATTATTATAATCCTAGGAGAATTGAGAAGGCTAATTGGGTCAGAATTAGGTTATAGAGTGGGTTGGGTTGGGTTGGGTTGGGTTGGGTTGGGTTGGGTTGGATTGGGGGGGGAGGACCTGGAGAGGTATCTTTGTTTGTTGTTTCTTGTGGTTTAATTAGATTTTACAATGTCTTATCTTTTGTTTGCTGGTTGGGTGTCTTGTGAATAGATAGAAGGTATAAAGCCAAAAGTGGCGTGTGAAACAGTATTATGCCAAAAACTTATGGAGAGAGAGAGAGAGAGATTGCTTGATGCATCATATATATCCATATTTCTTGACATCCTGTTGCAGTCTACCCATACGCCCAAGTTAACAGAATCTTTTGATGCTCTCCTACCACTGGTAGCTCAACCCTAAAGCCAACATTCTAAGGACTAGACATGTACAAAAAAACAAGTGAAACTTTGATTTGATTGAATCATCACAAGCTGCCTGTTTCCATGTTTTGAAGAAGTGAAAGAGTTCCTGAAACGGAATTTTTTGCTTGACGTTAATGCGGGAAAAGGCCAATTCTATACTACGCTACCCAAAAAAAACATTTGGTACTACACTCACGGGTGTTCAAATTTTTAATTACTCGCATATTTATCACTTTTTTCCACTGTTGTGAGTGCAACTGTTGTAATAACTATTTTTATGAGTTTTCTTCAATACTACAATAGTGATAAAAATATCCACAAAAGTGATAAAAACATCCACAAATATAGTAATTGTTGGTACGGTACCAATTTTTTTTTGGGTACTATAGATAACTCAAAGATCCAAAATAAAATTGAAATGATATCAAAAATTATACTTTTTAAAGGTGAAATTATAATTATTTGAGATAATTTATGATCAATCATGAAATATTGTGATCCATCATAAATACTCATAATCAATTATAACTTCATCTATTTTACAATTATAACTTAAATGATTATACCTCAAAAAATTATAAAATGAACTAAAAAAATTATAAATTTTGGTATAATATTAAAATCGTACTATACTCTTCCTCGCCTTACCTCTAGACGATCAAAGCATTTGTGGTTGATTGATGAGCAATTTTTAAGCAATAAAGTTATGCATCTCAAATAATTTATTAAGTGTTGTATCTCAAATGATGCGGTGAAATCTTATGCATCGAATATTTAGTGGAAATGAGTGAAACCTACTATTCCAATCACCTACACTAATTTGGTATACAAAATTTAGTAAACAATTTTGTAAGCTTTGCAATACTCATTTTTAATAGGATAAAAATTAAAAAGAGTTTGACATGTCTCATCCTTCATTGGATAAAAAAATAGAATATAATATAAAAAAAATTAACTTTTCGATAAAGAAATCCATCATTCATTTATAAAACGATCTATTCATACGACACAAATATGACATAAAATTAGAGAATTTGACTCTTTTTTAAATTATCCATTTCGTAAACGAATGAACTTAATACGACACAATTTATAAATGAATTGGATATGGATGAAATCGATCAAAAAAAAATATACAACACAAATCATTTATATATTAATCATACACAACATGAACTCCATATAACATGATTCTTTAAGCACGAATTAGTAAAAGAATCGAATATAAATAGAGTATTTTTTTTATATGAATCAATAAAGACCCGACACAAACCCGTTTTACTCCCATAACTAAAGTTTTTATTTTACCTACTTTGACAAACTACGTTCAAATCAAGGTGGGTGCCTACCAAAATCTGAATGATCATATTCCTTGGAGAATTGAGATGGTTCACTTTCACATCGAAAGACATCTATATAGATTAATTAAGATTGTAGTAAATTTAAAAAAAAAAAAATAGTGATGTCAATTGATCCGAGGAAGGTCCACACGACAATTTTCAAGATCATGGCTAAGATTTAAGATTTGAAAGAGATGTCCAAAGGTCACTTTCAATTAGTTGGGAAAACGAAAAATTATTCAACTAGTTAGCTAACAGTCTCATTTATAGCTTTCTATATCCTAAAAAAGAAGATAATATAAAATATTATTCCCTTCATTTTCATATGAGATATTGCTCCCTAGATACAAAAAAGTAACATTGATTAACTTTTTGTTATCAACTCATTTGGATTGTTAGATTAATTTCTTGTTGATTTTCACTAATCATCCAATTATATTTATATCATGTATCATTTTATAAGAATAAGTGGTGAGAACAACCCTGTTGAACTAAAAAAAAAATACCCAAGGAAAGAGAAAAAGAAAAATAAGACGTATTTTTAACACATTTTTTCTCGATTTACTCAAATTATATATCAATTACCAAAAAATTCAAGTGATGTTCACTATTTATAAATAGAATCACTACCCACCCATATTCATTCAAGGGGTAATCTAACGTTAAAGAAAAATATACTTAAAAATAATCTAGATTCAGGCAAAAGTCCTCTTCTTTGTGTATAAATCCCACATTTAACTAAACTTTGTGAAGCTTCTGGAGGGGAAAAGAAAAAAGAGTCGAAGCCTTTTCAAGTGCCAAGTCCTCATGGAAATGATAAAAAGATTGATAAGAAACCTAAGTAATAAGAAAAGTAGCACAGGACTCTTTAAAACTTTTTGGTTGATGATGATTTCCTGAAATTGCGCACCATTAAAGGTAGCAGGTGGTACTAATGGAAGGTCCTCTTTTATCAGCCACTTTCTTACACCTAACAAGCCACGTCTCTCACTTTTGTATATATTCCCCGCATTATCTATAATCATATGATAGTGTAGGCCGCACAGCGCCGCATAGGACATCCTCACTCATCGGTTTTTATTTTACTTATTTTTTTGGTTCAACAGATAAGAGTCTCGAAGTTAGTTTATGTATATTTCTACTAATTCTTTTTTCAATCCGATCAAAAACAGATTATTTACACAGAGACTAAGGTATTTATGATGAATAAATCGTTTATGGCTTAATCTAAGAAGTTGTCAAGATTTGAATTCAAGACATCTAAGTTTACAACTCGTCTTTATTACCACTTGAACTATCCCTTATAGTTATATCAACTTCTATTGGGGAAATCTATTACCTTTCTTTCTATGCACCTTTCTGGTAAATTTAACATCATCCTTTCAGAAGTCTTAACATGAAAAAAGAGTCAAATTACATTCAGACCCTCTTAACTATGTTTTCGATCTCACGGTCCCTCAAACTATTAAATTTCTCAAATTACCCCCTTCAACTATTTGAATTTGCTTTATATTAGCTTACAAGCAAACGTTTGTCATTTTTTGTGCTGCATTAGACCTGAACTCTATAAGAACCATAAGTACCAAAAGTGATTGGCCTAAGTGAACGAAGACTGAATTCAAAACGATATGCAAATTACCTGGCTAATGAAAGTACAGGATGAATCAAGAACGAAGACTGAATTCACAACAATATGCAAATTACCTGGCTAATGAAAGCATAGGATGAATCGATCGCCCGCCTCACTAGAAATAGGATCGTTGAACCTCCGGTGGCAGATAAGAAAGGATTTGCATGCCTAGTCTTTGCTTTTCCGCCCTCCTCCCTAGAAACTTATAAGGGGAAAGAACGAAAAAAAAAAACGTCAATATGAATGTAAATTGAATAGGAATAAGACCAACATAGGACAAGGGCTTCATTCCGGTCCATCAGTGCCCAGAAATACATAGTTTGCCTCATCAATGCTTTGAGTCACAATTTGCCTTTTCATTTGTCCCATGAATGTGCAAAGAATTACTATTTACACCCCTTAAATCAAACAGTATACAACAGACCAGTTTTTATGCACTACAAACATCACCACCAGATCCTGGCTACACTACACACAGCATCCCTAATCACTAAACATCATGATAGAGTTCGTTTATACCAGAGAGAGAGAGAGAGAGGAATTTGGTACATGTTTAAATGCGTCAGAAGTGCAACGGCCTACACTGAGCTACTTCAACCTCAGAGGGGCAGTAAGGACACTTAAAAGGCCGTGCGCTGTTGTTCTTGGACAGTTTTGTAATAGACTGCTTGCAGAGAACATGCCCGCATGACAATAACATTGGAGGGTTCTCATCGCTCGCCTGGTCCCGACTCACAGGACATACAAAGATTGAATGGAACTGAAACTCCCTGTCCAAATCAATTGGCACGGGTAATTGCTTCATAGACTGCCATTCCTGCTTCTTCCCTGTCATGACATTCATCAGCTTCAGAAGGGTTGGCAACCCTTGGAATCCTGCTGCAATTGTCACACTTAACGGGCTTGTATAGGATTGATCCAAAAGATTGCAGAACTGCTGGGTTAGTTCCTCAGTCAATTTTTCCCAATGGGTTGGGGATAGTAATTCAGAATAAGGTGAAGAATCGAGCTTTCCAGCCCACAGTAGAAAGGCCATGAGCTTTTGGATTTCAGCCATATGGTTGGTAGCAAATGGTGCTAGAGAAGTTCTGGCGTACTTCAGAGCTTCATCCCTCCCTCTCTTCTGTAGAATTTCCACAAACTGCAAGCGATGAAGTCTGAACTCAATGTCTGATCCATTTTGCTTAAGTTTCTCATGGTTGGTGGCAGCCCAGTTGAGTGCTGGTTCTAGCTTGAGAGACTTCATGGCTTCAAGTATTCGATGCATTTCCTGGAAAAATACCTTATCTCTAGCTTCTGCTTCCCCAGCTTCATTAATGAAGCAATCGCCAAGATCAAACAGGCCATCCCTATAGAAATGGCTAGCAATTATCTGATTAACCGTGTGAATGTCAAAATCAACATTTCTGTAGGCCTTTGATATATCAGGATTGAAAGATTTCTCCAGGAGCTTTGGGTACTTGCTCAATGCAATGTTCAACTCCTTCTGTGTGCCTTCCAGCTGATTGGGTGGAGCAATCTCTTTCAACTTGGTTTTCAGTTCAGTGAGAATCAACTTATGATCTGGTGGTGATGTGGCATCATGTACTGACTGTATTCTCGTTAATGCCTGTTCAATTTCTTGACCAATCTGTTCTATTACTTCTTGAGACTTAGACGAGTACAACTTTTGCTTTTTTGTAACCCGATCAAACGCATCTTTGATGGTATTCAGCTCCATTATCCAATTGTTCAAACTTTCTTGGTTTTATCAACTGTATTATGAAATGGATAAGCACCTACAAGGGGTGGGAAAAAAATCACTAAGCATCCAGTTGAGTCCTTGGAGACCACATCAACAGAGAAACAAGCACAAAACTGAAAGGATATTATGTTAGAAGAATTAGACTTTGAAAAGCATATTATCTATGTAGAACAAAACAACAAAATGACCTTGGTTTGAGACATTTATTGAATATTATAACTAGGAAGTTGAATTCTCAACTTATAAAAGTACAACAAATATCAAGACTGATCCAATTTTTATCTACTTTGATCTAATGGTACATAATTCATCCCAAATTGTTTCCCCAATCAAAAACATCATCTCCTCTACACAGCCCCCAATGTCAGACAACTTAACTAATACACGCCCAATGCCACAACTCCACAAGTCCACACCTACCTCTCTCTTCTCCCTCCCCTACCTCTCTTGTTCTCTCTGTTCACTTTCATTTTAAATTTCGTAATTAAAGAAAACATAATAAAAAAAATAAACTGCTATCTAAAATATAAATGTTGCACACTCAATGCTCGATTTTTGGTATTGCAAAGTGCCTTCGGTGAATTACGAATGGCAACAATAACTGAAAAAGGACTACCACAAACTCAAAGCAACATAATAGCTGAAAGAAAACGTCCATTAAGGGTGTTCCTCAACAACATGTGGCAGTTAAATGTCAAGATCCTGAACAGCAAATTGGAATTTCAAGACTCAAGATCGAGATATGAATCACCACGTGCTGATCAGAAGGATAGTTGGAAAGCCCATAAATGATCCACTATTTGTTACACAAAAAGATTCGTAGCAACAAAGTATTGGGCCTTAGACAAACTCAAATTAAAAAAGTATCTGAAAGAAAAATGTTAATGATCCTCCTCAAAAACAATATTTGGCGGTGAAATATCAAGATCCTGAACAGCAAAATTGAATTCCTAGACACCGAAGATATAGACACAAACTATAATGTGTTGTGAGGAAAAAATAACTGGAAAGCACATCCATGATTCAATATTTTTTGCACATAAAAAAAAAAGGACACAATGCTTCTTATTTTAAACCTCATTTTGGTAGTTTGCCACATGATGTGCTACATTCCCTTTGTGTAGGCCTTTTTACCTGGATTACCCTTTCTTTCTTGCTATATCAAACTGATTTTATCCCTTCTTGTATTATTGATTCAATTCAATCAACTTATCAAATAGGTTCATCACAGATTGTACTGCTCAAAGCAATAAGGATGCGCAATAAAGAGATCTATCCATTCCCATTAGTCGTCAAGTTTTGATAACAGGAAATACCAATAATAAGTTTTTCCGGTGCATTTTAAAAAAAAAAACATAATTATACACACCACAAACACATAAGAAAGCATATATATGAAGTATGAAGGAATATGTGCAGCAAACATAAATGAGCAAGCACGTAGATTTAATATACTAACGCCAATAAGTGAAGACTCATGATGAGCCCCTTCAGATGAGCCAAAAGCACAATAACCTGTACCCTCAACCTTAAAAAGCTTAAGACAGAAAAGATACTTCCCTAAGAAGTTGAATGTAAGTGAACAGCATCTTAAAAACTGGAAAAGAAAAAGAAAGAATAAGAGCCTCATTGTTATCTTTTCATTAAAGAAAATAGGAAAAAAGGTAATATCCTGATGTTTTTCGGAGGGAATCTGCAATCAGGTCTTGACTTTCGTTTTATGTTATCAATCAATCAAATTACAAATTTCAGAAGAAAC
Organism: Ilex aquifolium; assembly: GCA_951799425.1. Classification (NCBI taxonomy): domain Eukaryota; kingdom Viridiplantae; phylum Streptophyta; class Magnoliopsida; order Aquifoliales; family Aquifoliaceae; genus Ilex; species Ilex aquifolium. Next base: position 14,100,698 of record OX637391.1, on the reverse strand, counting down.
CTGAAATTACGGCAATATGAAAATGGCAAACAATTGGCATAGGTTCTTTAAATATACCTTATCCAACTGAAAAATACTGTTAAGATATGCAAAAAACAAAAAGACATTCACATTGGCCTGAAATGGTACTACCTGGTCAAGGTTTTATCCAAATGAAATCACCAAATTGGTCCAGAGCAGAACTGATAGGAATTGTATTTTCCGGTGACTGGTGGCATCTATATTATGGTATAAGCATCACATGCAAAGTAGGATTCAACCAACCTTGGAGGTCAGTCCTACACAATCATGAGCCTATATCATGAAAACCCACACAGTTGGTGGCTGAATGCATTTTCTGCACAGCTGACTACAGGTCTTTCCAAGTGAGATTTTTACTTGTGTTTCATATCTTTCTTGCAGTCCAGTGTTCCCAAACCCTCTTCAAGTTTTTTTCGTTGTGTGGTAATCTAGAGGACTGGAAACCTTTACCTTTCTGACTTTCAGTTCTATGTAGACTTAGTTCAAAGCAAATTAGAAGTGAAGAGACCTTAGGGTTCGTTTGTTTAGCGGGAGAATGGTAGAAAATGCAAGAAAGAGAAACTTTTTAAAATTTTTGTGTGTTTGGTTAGCATGAAAATGAAAATGATAGAAAAAATAATTTTCTTCCATCCTTGAATTTTCTCACAAATAACCAACTTTTTTTTCTTGTAAAAAACACAAGAAAATGCAAGAAAGTTGTAATTTATAACTAACTTCCCATTTTACCCTTATTTTTCTTAAAATATTTTATTGGTTATTAATTTTAAAAAAAATTGGTATGAATTTAATTAATCACATAATTTGGCCCAAAAACCTTTGTGTTGGTGACTGTCTTAGAATTAGGTTTCGAGCCACTTTTTTAAAAAATTTTAACTTTCAACTGTAATTACATATTTTTTTTCTTTTTTAGATCGATTTAATATAATTAAGGGTAATTTAGACAATTACAAAAAAATTCTTATGACTTTACTTTCTTTCAAACAATATAATGAAATTGTTTTAAAACTTTCTTGTAAATTTTTCATTCTAACCAAATACATTCATGAAAATATATTTTCTATCACTTTCTTTTCTTTCACTTCACTTTCTATCATTTTCACTTTCCATCATTTTTTTCATCCTAACCAAACGGACCCTTAGGATTATAACCTTTAGTTTATTCCCCAACTGCTTTATTGTTGCCAGCTGTTATAGAGTTAAGGAGTAGTGATTTACAAATTGGATTTGTGAAACTTGTTAGTATTAACATTAAATCTTGTCTAGCACTTTGTTTATTTCCATGGCCTAATTACTTGCATCTATTTGTGCATTGTATGCGAGTGTTCATTGCCACTTGTAAGGCAATCAAATTTTACTCCAAAATTCTCCTAGTATATCTTACCCTATGGCCGCTTTACATGGCTAGCATTTTCAACTATTGGACAATTAAGAAATGGGGGACGGAGGGATAGTAGATAAATTTAGAACCATATTAATTTTTCCACGCATCTATGTCTGCAAAATGTGTCAAAAAGCTCACATAAAATCTACCACCCCACCTTCTAGCCTATGTGCAACCCTTTGATGTCTAAACATTATATGATGGTTCAATTTTCCTTAATAAAAGGTTATAGGTCATGGTGATGTACAAAAATGAATGTAAATCATAACAAATTATGACTTGTCCATTTTCATATTATGTGAAAAAGGGAATCACTGGTATCAAATTCGTAGCAGCCTCCAAAGTGTATAGGGATGGATAAAGACATGATCAAGTAATTACTGGTGGTTGACTTAAGAGGGAAGATGAAATGTGATAATCAATAAGTTAAAAACAACACACTCAAAAACTGTGTGAGAGAAATGAGAATATTAAGATGAATGTTTGGTAAAACCAGAAGAATATAATTAGGAATGAGGAAAAGAACTAGCTTAGGTAATTTGGACATAGTTATAAAAGCCTAGTTCTGTTTTAAGTGGTGAAGAGTGATTTGATACATATCAACGGGAAAGTGAGAGATAGAGGTAGGCCGAAATTGACTTTATACGACACTGGAAAAAAGTATACGACAACTTTTAGTTTAAGAGAAAAAAAGATCCTTGATAGCCATTTCAAAATAGTTGGGACTTGAGATAAATGCTTTGTTAAATTTGAATTGAATAATAAGTTAAAAACACGGCAAATAACAATGACATCCCAAACTTTGGATTTATTCTCCGGTCATGCCCCAATAATTTATGAATAATAATGAGACTCCAATCAGAAAACTTTAATAAAAATGAATTATTTTCCCTTTGTTAAGTGCAAAGAATTAACATAACACAATATTAGAGACAATATTAGAGAGAAAAAGAGAGGTTAAAAACTTAATCTCGCTCTCATACAAACTTGTATTTATAGTTAACTCACAATAATAAGAATTACACATACATCCTCTTACTATTAACAATTTACACATACTACCATAATACTCTTAACACTCTCCCTCAAGCTTAGACTATATATATCATATAATTCAAGCTTGGAACAAATCGCTGTAAGACGTGTACGACTCAATGCTTTGATAAACATATCTGCAAGCTGATCTTCAGATTTCACAAATGGAGTTGTAATCTCCCCAGCTACTATCTTGTCCCGAATAAAATGACAATCAACCTCAATATGTTTGGTTCTCTCGTGAAACACCGGATTGGCAGCAATATGGATAGATGTCTGGTTGTCACAGAACAACTGTAAAGGAGGTTGAACTGGAAACCCAATTTCCTGGAGGAAGTGTAGTAGCCAAGTCAATTCACTCGTCGTATGCGTCATTGCCCTATACTCAATCTCAGCACTGGATCTTACTACCACGGATTGTTTCTTACTTTTCCATGAGACAACATTACCTCCTAAGAAAGTACAATAACCAGTGGTTGATCTCCGATCAGAAGGAGAGTCAGCCCAATCAGCATCTGAGAAACCTTCTACTCTAAGATGTCCATTAGCTCGATATAACAATCCAAGTCTAGGAGCTCGTTTGAGATATCGCAGAATACGAGTAACTGCCTCCCAATGTGGTACTCTAGGACACCCCATGAACTGACTTACTATACTGACTGCATAGGAAATATCCGATCGAGTAATAGTGAGATAATTGAGCTTTCCAACCAATCTGCAATACCGACCCGGATTCTCAAACAGTGCACCATCATCCATCAATAGTTTCTGATTCGGATCCATAGGAACATCAATCGGTCTGCCACCCAGCAAACCTGCTTCCTCTAGCATGTCAAGTACATATTTCCTCTGTGATAAATAAATATCCTGTTTAGATCGAGCCACTTCAATTCCCAAGAAATACCTATGTTTTTCCAAATCCTTAGTATGAAATCGATCTTGCAAGAAGATTTTTAACTTAGCAATCCCTTCAGAATCATTTCCAGTGATCACAATATCATCTACATAGACCACCAATAGAACATATCCAGCATCCGTCTGTCTATGAAACACAGAATGGTCTGTCTGACATCGAAGAAGTCCAAACTCTAAAACTGCATCTGAAAACTTACCAAACCATGTCCTCGGTGACTGCTTCAAACCATACAAAGATTTCTTTAACCGACATACACTTTTACCATACTCCCCCTGAGCAGTAAACTCAGGTGGCTGCTCCATGTATACCTCTTCAACCAAGTCACCATGTAGGAAGGCATTCTTGACGTCTAACTGAAACAAGGGCCAATTAAGATTAGCATCCAAAGAAATCAAGATACGAACAGAAGAAATTTTGGCAACAGGAGAGAAAGTCTCCTCATAGTCAACACCATAGGTCTGAGTAAAGCCCTTTGCAACAAGCCGGGCTTTGAGACGCTCTACAGAACCATCAGGATGGAATATAACAGTATACACCCAACGACAACCAACAGTTCATTTACCAGGAGGTAAAGGAACGAGATCCCAAGTCCCATTATGATGTAAGACATCCATCTCATCCTCCATAACTTTCCTCCAACCCGGATCAGATAATGCATTTTGTAAACGCTTAGGAATAGATATAGTAGATAATTGAGAGGTAAAACAAGAAAATACGAGAGACAAGGCATCATATGAAACAAAATGAGCAATGGGATGATTAGTAACACACGAACGAGTATCTTTGCGAAGAGCAATAGGTAAAGAGTCTTAAGTTACCTGATGGACCAGGATCAGAAGGCAGCAAGGAAGACGGTACGGGCACCTCAGTTGATGGTCGAGGACGACGAGAATATACACGAAGAGGTAAAGTAGATAGTAACACAGTGGGCAGCGGAATATCTGAAGATGGGGGAAGAGATGAAATAACCCAAAGTCTAGATCCAAAGGCTGAGAAGGTGCTGGAAAATATGGAACAGATTCCTCAAATGTAACATTAGCACTAGTAAAGTATCGTCGCAGAGAAGGACTGTAGCAACGATACCCCTTCTGTGTACGGAAATAACCAAGAAATACACATTTGGTAGCTCGAGGGTCAAGTTTATCAAACCCAGGACCCAAATTATGAACATAACAGACACATCCAAAAACCTTAGGAGTTGGGAAAAATAAGGGCTTACCAGGAAAAAGGACAGAATAAGGACTTTGTCTATTTAACACAGAGGATGGCATACGATTAATAAGGTGACAAGCAGTAAGAGCAGCATCACTCCAAAAATATCGGGGAATAATCATCTGGAATAAAAGGGCACGGGTGACTTCCAACAAATGACGGTTCTTGCGTTCAGCAACACCGTTCTGTGGAGATGTGTAAGAACATGAAGTCTAATGAATAATGCCAGTTTTAGTAAGATAAGCTGAAAAAAGGATCAAATTCATATTCTCGAGCATTATCAGAACGTAAAATACGTATACGACAACCACACTGAGTTTTTATTTCCTTACGAAATGTCTCAAATATAGAGAATAATTCAGACCGAGCTTTCATAAAAAACAACCAAATCACACGAGAATAGTCATCCACAAATGACACAAAATAAGAATATTTATTAGATGAAATATTCTTTATTGGACCCCATACATCAGAATGTACCAACTCAAATAGACTACACACACAATTATTGACTCTAGACTGAAATGACACACGGTGATGCTTACTAAGTTGACAAGCTTCACAAGACAAAGACGACACACAACTAAGACTGGAAACTTAGCGCTTCTGATTCTGGAGAGAGGGATGTCCAAGATGACAATGTCATTGAAAATGAGACAACGAGGTCTGTAGAGCTTGAGTAGGTGAATCAAAGTCAAAGTAATATAGGCCACCAGCTTCATGCTCCGTACCAATCTTCCTCTTCGTCTTGAGATCCTAAAAGACACAATAAGAGGGATAAAATGTTACAAAACAATTGACAGAATGGATAATCTTACTAATGGAAAGTAAACTAAACGGAAACTGAGGAACAAATAACACGGAAGATAGGGACATATCAAGACTCAAGTGAGTAGTCTCCAGACCTGAAACTTTAGAACAAGTACCATTAGCAAGAGTAACACTACGTGTAGAAGTAACAAACTAATAAGTAGAAAAAACATCAGATGCACCAGTCATGTGTTTAGAAGCGCCAAAGTCTATGATCCAGGGACTGCGAGTGGAGGACAATAAACAAGTGGAAGCAATACCTGACTGGGCAAAAGTAGCAGTGGAGGGAGATGGGACAGCCTGTTGCTGGGACAGGAACTGAGCATACTCCTCTCGTGTAATAGTAACCGACCCAGTGTCTGGTGGAGCTGACCGAGGTATGGAAGCAACAACAAAAGTATCATCCTGATAGGAAGCCTGATTCGCAGCACCAGAAGGTTTTCCATGTAAATCCCAACAGAAATCAACAGTGTGCCCTCCACGGCCACAGTGAGTACAGGAACGAGGTCCACTACGGCCCCCACAACCACCCGTACGACCTACTCGACCACCACGTCCACCTCGATGACCATCACTGTGGCTACTAGGAACCACAAGAGCCGAGCGATCAGTGGAGACACCATGATCGATGCCTGAAGTAGACAAAGTAGCACGCTGTACACGAGAGAAAACCTCAAGTAGTGAGGGAAGACTAGAACCACCCAAAATCTGAGAACGAATAGCCTCATATTCAGGTTTCAATCCTACCAAAAACCTAACAACATTCATGTCCTCATGTTGCTTCTGCCAAACTGCTGCATCAGTAGTAAACGGATGGTAGGTCTTCATCTCCTCACAGACTCCCCGAACGTGAGAGTAATAATCCTCAATACTCAGAGTACTCTGTTCTAGCCGGAAGTACTTCTTGCACACCTCATAAGCTCGGGTAAAATTACCTGTACCAGAATACATAGTGGCCAAGTGATCCCATATCTCCTTGGCAGTGTCAAGGTAGAGCAAAGTAGAGCTAATACTAGACTCAATGCTATTCAACAGTAACGAAATGATTTGAGCGTCCTCTTGTTCCCACTGATCATACCCAGGAGTATCTTTCTTGGGTTTAGGATCCACCAAATATTTTTTAAATCCTTTATCTCGAAGAAAGGCTTGAACTGATCGAGACCATAGAGTATAATTGGTCCCATTGAGTTTAACAGAGGTCATGGGACCATTGATAAGAGTCGGAGGAGGCAAAGATGGAGTAAGAGACCTGGTATCTTGCTTGGGTTACATAACATTGTAGCAAATAACAAACAATGAGTACTGCAATGCTGAACCAGAAGAAAAGAGGATGCTGGAAGACTGAATCGGCCTGGAGAACCTAGCTGGACCGCTGAACCGGACTAGTTGGGCTCTCTGGACCGCTGAACCGGACCTACTAAGGCTGCTGGAAGACTGAACCGGAGGAAAGGAAGCTGCTAGACCACGAACCGGGCTGGAAAACCGGACTGGACCACTGAACCGGACCGGCTGGGCTCTCTGGACCTCTGAACCGGACCGACTGGACTTGCTGGAAGTCAGAACCGGGCTGGACCACTGAACTGGACCGGCTGAGCTCTTGAACCGATCTGAAGATGAACCAGGGGTGATCTAGTCTAATCTGGAGTGTGGGCTAGACCGGGTCTTGGGCTGGACTTAAAACAATTTTAAAAAAAAAAATGGGCTTGACCCGATCTGATCCAGACCCGACTCCACGGGTTGGATCCCTTCTTCTTCGTTGATTAGGGTTCCAAGAGAACCCACTGGTACCAGTCTTCGACGGCGCCACACACCACGACAAAGGCAGCAGCACACCACCACAACCACACCATCACCACGAACAACGCTACACGACGATGAACAGAGGCCACACCACCACGACGATCGATCACGCCACCACACCAACACCACCACGACGATCGATCAAGCCACCACACCACCACAACAACAGTACCACACCACCACAACAGTGTTAATATATATATATTTAAGATCGTATTTGCTCTGATACCATGTTAAGTGCAAAGAATTAACATAACACAATATTAGAGACAATATTAGATGTTAAAAATTTAACCTAGCTCTCATACAAACTTGTATTTATAGTTAACTCACAATAATAAGAATTACACATGCACCCTCTTACTATTAACAAGTTACACATACTACCCTAATACTCTTAACACCCTTGTTCAAATTTGACAATTTAGTCAATGTTGGGCATAATTTGAATATGAATCAAAATTTGAAAAAAACAACATATATATTATAACTAGTTCAATCCTCCCCAGATACCAACCACACTCGCCAAAACTAACCCCCACCCCCTTCCACTATAGCCCCTAGTTTAAACCAGGTAATTCCAACCTCACTAGCATATAAACACACACACACACACACATATATATGTATTTTGTGTGTGCTATTGTGAGTGATATTTTAGGATTTTTTATGTGTATTGCGTGGAATAAAGTCAAAAATTGGATAAATTTGAGAAAATCATAACTAGAGCTTTTTCATGTTTGAGAGAGAGATGGTAGAAGAAGAAGAAGAAAACAGGTGTTTGGCTACTAAGTTACTTTTGCTCTAGTGAGAAATTAGTTTGAAAACAAGAGTATTTTATTCCACTGCCGACTAAGGGGATAATTTTGGTGTTTTTGGCATTATTTTTGTTGATATCATCTTTCCGCAGGCAGAAAGATTTTTTTGTCAGTACATTGAAAGTTAGGGGATGAATGGAAAACAAAAACAAGTATCATGGGGTATTTGCCATTATCTATTCCTAAAAATGATATGTTGAAGGTTTCATATTTAGGCGTAAACAATGAACATTTGTATTGGTTCTTTCTTTCAAATTTAGAGCATCAACATGACTGAACACAATACCTCGATAATGAAGCTACAATTACCTTGAATGTTTATTAGGTATTGAACTAAATACATTGAACAACCACATAAAAACTCGTCAAACTCGAGCCAAATATTGTTTATAACTTTCAACAAGGGCATAATTTACCTACATTGAATTTTTCAAGTCTTGAACCTTGTTAAGGCAATGAGAATCTCATCGGCCGAGACCGATACGACTCGGCCGCCACCGATAAGATACAGAAACACGATACACAAAAAATACGAAACTTAGGTGAATCGGCCTTGACTCAGTTACAACTCGGAGTCAAATCAGTTGACTCATAACGAATTAAACCGATTCAGAACGAGTTAACCGAGTCATACCGAGTCGGACCAATAGAACAAGATCTCATACAAGCCACAAAGAGCCACCAAAAAGGGAAACAAGAGAGAGAGAGAGAGAGAGAGAGAGAGAGAGAGAGAGAGAGAGCAAGCAAAAATCATAGACCCAAATATGCCATATATCATTTTTCAACCCTAAATTAGTAACCAACATGCAAGGGAACCAATAAACAAACCCTAAATCACACCCCTTTTGCAATTATAAAAAGTAGAAAAAGAATTGAAAGGATTTGAAAGAAAACCTGTGGGATCGAAAAGAGAGAACCCCTATTTCTTCTTCTTCTTCTTCTATCACGCAGCGCATTAGGGGCAGAGGCAGTAGTGTCCCAGCCTCATCCTTTCTTCCCAGGTAGTATAGCGACGATCGATGGTCTTCCCTCTCTCGTCGATCGCTTTCGATCGTCCCTCCCGCCTAACTCTCTCTCTCTCTCTCTCTCTCTCTCTCTCTCTCTCCTCTTCTCCTCTGTACCACGTCTCTGTGCGTCGTAAAGTCAATAACTTGTGAGTATTACTGCTATTATACTACTACTATGTATTATTATAATTATATATTACTAATGAGAATTGTTTTTTTTTTTTTTTTTTTTTTGCGTAAGTTACTCATGAAAATGTTGGTCGTACATAATACATATATTATAATTTATATTTCATAATTGACATCTATATAATAAAGTAACTAGTTTGGTTTGTCTTTAATTTTTCGCGGCTCAAAACGATTCAATATTAATAATCTAATGGTCCTCATACCAAATTTTTCTAATACTTTTATCTCTCATCTAACTCTCTCTCCTGATCTCATACTAAGAGCAACTCCAAGGAGAAGTGGCATCAGGGGTGGCAACCTCATAACTGTCAAAATGTCACCCCAAATTCAAAAATTTTCACTCCAATCAACGGTTGAAAAATGGCATCAAGGCTCTTGGGGTGGCAAATTTGGCAACTCTAAAGAGAGAAAGGGAGAGGTTGCAAAGCTTTTGACAAAACACTGTTCAATCTCAACGGTTATGTTCAACGGCTCTATTCAACCAAAAAATTCTATAAATACATAGATTTTACAGAGATTTTGAAAGAGAAAACTTACTAAAGCTTGCCGTGAAAATCGTTGTAAGCTCTCTGCTCCTAATTTTTCTTCAATCGTTGAAAGGAGGCGCACAGGAAAGGGGAAGGGGAAGGGGATCGCAGAGGGAAGAGGAAGGGAAAGGGGAAGGTGTTGTAATTTAATCTGTCATATCCTGTAATTTATAATTACATCTGCCATCTCTGCTCATTCTATAATTTAATTTATAATTTATAATTTGTTTATACTTTATGACAGATTTAATTTAATTAAGGATTAATTTATGACAGATTTAATTTATAATTTTATGTTCATTCTTTAAATTTATTATAATTTTATGCTCATTCTTTAATTTATAATTTTATGCTCATTTTATAATTTTATTTTATTTTATGCTCAATTGATTATAATTTTATGCTCATTCTATAATTTTATGCTCATTCTTTAGATTGATTATAATTTATTTTTTTTGGTAGATGGATTCGCAATTTGACGATTTTTTAACTGATTTGCTTATGATCAACACCGATTTATATGATGATGCTATGCAGAACAATCCTACAATATTGGCGCCAGTACAAAATGAAGTCGTTCAAAGAGTGAAAAAATCACAAAGGACAAAGAACTTCTCTCTAGAAGAAGATAAATTAATTGTGTCTGTGTGGCTTAAAACGAAAAAAGATGCAATTACTCGGAATGAACAACAAGGTGATGCTTTCTGGCATCGAATATTGAAATACTTAGAACTTCATCGAGGCAATCAAGAAGAGCGTTCACAAGCTTATATTAAAAGCCGTTGGACTGATATAAATGCAAAATGCGGCAAATTTGTCAGTTTTTATAATCAAATTGAAAGACTGCGACAAAGTGGACACACCGAGCAAAATAATGTAATTATTGAGCTTTTTTAGTTAGACACTATTATGATTTGATATTTGAACTATTGACTGAATGATTTCATATGTTTTTCAGGTTGATGAAGCAAAAGAAATGTTTGCTAAGATCATTGGAAGACCATTTCAATACGAGCATTGTTGGAATATATTGAAAATGGAGCGGAAATGGACTGATAATCTCACTAGCAATAAGAGAGCAAAAACTCATTCAGCTGGTAGTCCTGCTGAATCAAATCATGTTGAATCTTGCTATTCAACTCCATATTTAGGGGATAACACTGAACCCTCAGCCACTCCCAACCTCGATAGGCCATTGGACAGAAAAGCTTCGAAGAAACAACTTAAAAATAAAGAGAAGCAAACCGGTGTTGAAGCATCACTAGATCATCACCACTGGAATCAAAGAATGGAAGTGAAACGACAAAAAGTTGAGCGGCACGACAAAATTTATGCTCAACAAGAGATAACATTGAAGCAACATCGTAGACAGTTAGAAATTGAAGAAAGGTAAGTGCAAGAAATTGAAAGGCAGAATGAAATGAAAATCATGGAAACTGACACTACTGACATGGACCCAATTTCTGCAACATATTGGAATAACCTGAAGATAGAGATTATGAAAAAGCGGGGTTTTTATTTTTAGTCATTATTTATTATGTTGCTATTATTTTTAAATTTTTAGTCATTATTTATTATGTTGCTATTATTTATGAAAAACTATGTATTAAGTTTGATTGCTATGAAAGTACTTGTGAAATTGAAAATACAACTTGAAATTAAAATTAAAATTGAAAATACAACTTGAAATTGAAATTGGAATTGAAAATACAACTTGAAATTGAAATTGAGAAAATTATTCTTCGCCATGTCGTTCCCACAAATGCTCGATAAGATCTGACTGAAATTTGAAATTTTTACTATAAAAATATATCTGTTAAATTGCGATCGTTATGAAAATTATACCCGTTAAAATATAACTGTTAAGTTTAAATATATTTTTTAATAAAAAATATTAAAATGACACCCCATTTTGGCACGTGCCATTGGAGCAGATTTATAATTCAGAGATGCTAAAACACTGTTCAAAGTTGTAAATGGGTGATTTGACACCCCAAAATGGCAACTCCCTTTGGAGTTGCTCTAACTAATACAAAGACTCATATTTCTCATCTAACTTTATCTTTCTATCTCATACAATAACTCTCTCTCTATCAACCGATACACTCTCCCTCCTCACTTCCATTTTTAAAAGCAAACTAAGTCTTCCTCCTTATCTCACCCAACAACTCTCTCATTTTCCCTCTCTCTCTCTCCTCTCTTCCATTTTTAATCTCTATCATCACCCGACACCTCTCTCTCTCTTCCTTATCTCTCATCTAAGTCTCCCTCCTTATCTCACCCAGCAACTCTCTCTCTCTCTCTCTCTCTCTCTTTCCCTCTTTCTTATCCAGCAACCCAACAACTTCCTCACCTAGCTCCTCTATCTCTCTCTCTCTTCCTTATCTCTCATCTAAGTTTCCTTCCTTATTTCACCCGGCAACTCTCTCTCTTTTTCCCTATTCCTTAACTTCCTCACCCGGCACCTTTCTTTCCCAGCAACTCTCTCTCTTTCCCTCTTCCTTATCTCTCATCTAACTCTCTCTCTCTCATTTTTAAAAACAAGCTACCTTCTCTTATCTCTAACTTTTTCCCCCCCGCTGCAATACATACCACACCGGAGTAACACCCTCTCCCTTCCTCTCTGTCTCTACCTTGTGCCTCTAACACATACTGAACCACCCACTGCAAGGAATCCAGGTATCTCCCTCTGGATCTTTTCTCTCTCTCTAATTGTGCGTGTGTTTGTGTTCATGTGTGTGTGTGCATCTGTGTTCATGTGTGTGTGTGTATGCTTGTGTTTGTGTTTTTGTGTGTGTGTGTGTGTGTTTGTGTTCATGTGTGCGTGTGTTCATGCGTCTGCCAGTGTGTTCATGTGTGTGTGTGCATGTATGTTTTTGTTAGCATTGTATGTGTGTTATTGTGTGTTTTGGGTTTTTTTTTGTTCATGGTTCATGTCTGTCCTGTGTTTGTGTTCATGTGTGTGTCTGTGTTTGTGTTCATGTGTGTGCCTGTGTTTATGTGTGTGTGTGTTCATGTGTGTGCCTGTGTTTGTGTTCATGTGTGTGCCTGTGTTTGTGTTCATGTGTGTGTGTGTTTACGCGTCTGCCAGTGTGTTCATGTGTGTGTGTGGCTGTGTTTATGTTAGAATTATGTGTGTGCCATTGTGTGTTTTGGATTTTTTTTTTTTTTGTGTTCATGTGTGTGTTTATGGTTCATGTTTGTCTTCATTGTGTGTTTCCGGGTTTCTTCTCTCTCTAAATTTTAAATAATTGTAAGCACTCCTTTCCTTGCTTACTTACTTTCTATTGTAATTGAATCTATTTCAATTGTGGTGTATGTGATATTTTGACTAATTGTTTTTGTCAATTTAATTACTATTTTCTCACAGAGCTACACATTACCAAATTACGAATTTTCTTCTTCACCAAGTAAGTAGTAATGAATTTGTTCTTTTTAATTCATATTAAAAATTTGTTGTGTGATTATCATTAAATATTTGTTCTTTTTAATTAATTTTGGTCTTGGTTTAGTTGTACATGCTTTGACATGAAGTTATCATTATACAAAGATGTTATATGTTAAATGTGTATTGCTATTTTCAATTGCTTATTTACTCAAGATTTGCATGTTAAACAATTGACCCCATCATTCGTTACACTAACAATACAAGACCACAATCAGTACCCAAATTAGAAAATATTTTATTTTTTTCTATGATTTCATAGAATAAGAAAATCTTAAATATAAAAAAAAAATTAACAGATTCTACACATTCTTTTGAAAGTTAGTTGAATTTCTGATAGAAAAATTTGACTCAAAATAAAACTCAATCTAATCACCAATATCTAATCCATAAATTCACCCTTCAAGCTATTATTTATACAAAAAAAAAAAAAATCTACTATATGCAAACATATAGTTCTCAAAATAAAAAAAAAAAAAAAAACAAAAGCTCAAGCTAATCACCAATAAGAAAAACAAGTGATATCAATTGCACCCAAAAAAAAAAAAACAAGTGACCAATAAAAACAAAACAATTCCCCCAAAAATAAAAATACAAAGCCCAAGCAAATCACCAATAAAAAAAAATGACAAGTGACCAATAAAAACAAAATAATTCTCCCAAAAAAACAAAAACACAAAGCCCAAGCTAATCACCAATAAAAAAAATAAGTCATACCAATTCCACCAAAAAAACAAAAAATCTATATAATAAAATTCAAGCTAATTACCAATTCTTCCATGCAAACAAAAAGTATAAAATAAAAAAATAACAAGTGACCAATAAAAACAAAACAATTGAAACCAATTGCAGTCACATAAAATAATTCAAAACCAATTTAATCACCATCACCACTTCCACACAAACAAAAAAATAAATATTCTCCTTAGAAACAAAAACACAAAGCCCTAGTTAATTATCAATAAAAAAAATAAGTGATACCAATTACACCAAAAAAATAAAAAAATAAAATCCAAACTAATTACCAATTCTTCCATGCAAACAAAAAATATAAAATAAAAACAAAACAATTGAAACTAATTGCAGTCGCAGAAAAAAAAATGAAAATCAATCTAATCGTCATCACCACTTCCACACAAACAAAAAAATAACAAGCGACCAATATAAAAAAAAAAAATACATACAACCGATTACGCCAAATGTTATTGGTGTATGCTTTAATAAGATTTTATTGGTTTTAATGTTTAATGTTGGTGTTGGTTTAGTTGTAGATGTTTTGACATTAGCTGATTGTTGTTAAATGTTATATGTTACAACTTTATTTTTTATATCTTAATTTAGGTTGGTTTTATTACATTTCTTAATTTACGATTCAACTTTGCGTAAATTTGAAAATTTCTATTAAACACACATAAAACACTCAATTTCTCTAAGTTCAGTGTTTTTTTTTTTTTTTAAGGTTTGCATGTTTAACATTTTACACCAATAATCGTGTACACATCATCACTTCAACACCAAAACAATATCCAAATGGACAATGTCACCATTTTTGGACATGTAAGTTATTTATTATATAGATTTTATCAAAATTTTTAGTATAATATTTCAATAAAAACCATGTCATACTTACTATATAATTTTTCCTCCTTATTACAGACTGATTCACATCTAGAGTACGCCGTAAGTTGATCTTCTTATCATGTATCTTTTTACTGGTGCTTCATGTTTACTTTTTACTTCTTATCGATCAATTCAGTTTAAAATGTCTACACATTTCTAGGTCAATTTGCTCCGACAAAATAATGCAGGCGTTGTGATTCGTGATGAGCGTGATCTTAATCACATGATTGAGGTGGTGTCATGTCACATTTCTTGATTTGACGTTATTCAATTTATTATGTGCTCATCCGTATTGTATTCTTAAAGGAGAACAAAAAATCAAAGGCAATGACGAATGGTACCAGTAAAGGAAAAGAAAAGGCAAATTGTTCAAGCAAAGGAAAGGAAAAAGTAGTGTGCGAAGTGGTATGATTTAATGATTTTTCGTGTAATAAATACGCAATTGTTTCATATCATTCAGAACGATATTATTAAATTCAAAATTTAGGAAACCATCGGTGGTGTTATATCAAACCGCCAACTAGCACAACGTGCACGTCGTGAGCATGAGAGGTCAAAACATCCAACCATTTAGCCAAGATTTTTTCCTTCTTTAACACCGAGCTGACGTCATCAAGCTCAATTAGACCTAGCAGTAACTAAAAGAGCTCGTAGTCAATTTATGATCGTGTCTACGAAAATACCCGAATTTGTGCTAGAACAAATAAATGTATCTAGGTCATCATCCAGGTGTTTGTTATAAATTAGAAATTCTAATGCTTATGCAATTGACCTGTTACCAAAAAAAAAAATCATTGAGTACATAATTTTTAACTTAGTCATTTGAATTTGATCTATGCAGTGCTTATGAATTAGGAGAAAATTCATTTACAAGTTTTGGAGTTGCTTCTCAAACATATGTATCGGAAGTTCGACATTCACACGGGAGTATGACGGTAGAATGTTCTCATTGTTCAGCCTTACACTGGAAGGATAAAAAATTAGCCATTTCAACTTCATCACGTGTTTTGTTTAGAACATGTTGTTTGCAAGGAAAGATTAGGTTACCTTCATTTTTTACACCCCCTTCAGCACTTAAAGAGTTGTATGATGGCAATGATGATAAATCAAAGTCGTTTCGGCAATATGTACGAGAATATAATGCAACTAACGCTTTTGCGAGTCTTGGTGCTACACTGGATCCAACATTACTAAGTGGAAGGGGTCCTACATCATTCACTATCCATGGAGAATTGTGCCATCGAATAGGATCGCTCATACCACTAGGAGGTCATGAACCGGTGTATAGTTAATTGTACATTTATGATTCTAATTCAGCTTTAGATTTTCGCAGTAGTAGAAATTCCCAGTTGCAAAGGGATGTTTTGAAAATTATTCAAGACTGTTTGTCTCATGTAAATCCATTCCCAGATAAATTTCAACAAGCTTATGAGATTTTAAGTCAATCAGAATTGACAGGTCAAAGTTTAACTGTTTATCTGCGTTATAATCCATCATTAGATAGACGACGATATAATCTCCCTACGACAGATGAGCTTGCGGTAATATTACCCGGAGATGGAAGTGAGTCAAGTGGTATGAGAGATATTGTTTTACATCTGAGAGGAAATAATGAATTGATGCAGATCAATGAATGCCACCCGACATATTTACCATTGCATTATGTGTTATTGTTCCCTCACGGTGAGCTTGGATGGAACATGAGTTAAGGCAGTGGGACCCTTCTCTTGGTAAACCCTCAACTAATCGATTGACTCAGTTATAATATTATTGTTATCATTTGTTTCAACGTCCAACTGAATATTCAACAATTTTGAGGGAGAAAAATTATTCCAAGAGTTTTTCATAGATGCTTGGGCCTCAACGGAACAAAATCGGTTGACATACTATAAACTTAATCAAGTAAAACTCCGTTCAGAACTTTACAAAGGCCCTACAGATGTTTGTGTAGATGAGCTGGGTCCTCAACAAATTGGTCAACGGATGATTTTGCCATCTTCCTTCACTGGAAGCGCAAGGCATATGTTTGAAATCTTTCAAGATTCAATGGCTATTACACGGTACAATCAACACCTAGATATCTTTCCCACCATGACCGCAAATCCCAATTGGCCTAAATTTTTTTCAACTCTATTATCACATCAAACAGTTTATGACCGTCCTGATTTAGTTGCCCGAGTTTTTGAGTTAAAGAGAAATTTTTTTATGAAGGAGATAGAAACGAAACAACTATTTGGAAAAGAGGTGGCACATGTTTTTACAATCGAATTCCAAAAACAGGATTTGCCACATATGCATGCACTTTTGTTCCTTCATGGGCCGGAAAAAATACGAACATGTGGCCAGGTAGACAATGTAGTATGCACTGAATTTTCTGATCCTGACGATAATCCTATTCTTCTTGATACAATCAAGAGTTACTTGATACATGGACCATGTGGTACCCGAAATCCGAATGCATCATGTATAGAAAATAGTGTATGCACTAAAAGATATCCTCAAACATTTGTAGAATCAATCAATATGGACGAAGATGGATATCCTGTCTATCGTCGTTGTGAGAATGGTGGCGTGTATACAGTGTGGGGGGCCATCAAGTTGATAATAGGGATGTCATACCATACAATCCGTATCTTTCTAAAATGTTCAACTGTCATATTAATGTGAAAGTTTGTGCGGGAATAAGATGCGTGAAGTAAATTCACAAGTATATTTACAAAGGTCATGATCATACCACTATGGTGTTGAGAGGAGGAAATGAGATCCAACAATATCTGGATGCTAGGTATATTGCACCTCTAGAAGCTGCTTGACGATTATTTGTTAACCCTATGCATGAAGAGATTTCATCCTTTGTACATTTGGAAATTCATTTACCTGGGATGCATCGTGTTATTTTTAATACGACCGAACAGCTTGATACGGTCATTTCTAGGGGTGCACAACAAGATTCAACGCTGACAGGGTTTTTTAAATGTTGCCCTTCAAATAAATCTACACGTGAGTTAACCTACCAAAAGTTTCCACAAAAATTTACTTGGAATAAGAAAACACATAAATGGACACCTAGACAATGGGGGGTATGCAATTGGTAGAATGTACTTTGCTAGCCCAAATTCAAGAGAACAATTTTACCTACGTTTGTTATTAACTGTAGTCAAAGGACCAACATCATTTGACAACTTACGCATGGTAAATAGTATTATTTACAATACTTTCAAAACAGCATGCGTTGCAAGAGGACTTCTGGAAGATGATGGAGAATGGATACAATGTATGTAGGAGGCTTCAACCATGAAAATGGAACACCATTTGAGGAGACTGTTTAGTATTATTCTCACAGAATGCTCTCTGGTGCATCCACTTGAGTTATGGAATCAATTCTCGATGCATATGTGATGATCTACAACACAAGATCCGTACAATATTTGGCATTTCTAATCCTACTCATGATCAAATTGAAAATTATGTTATATTTCTGTTGGATCAGTTACTCCATGAGTTATGCAAAAGTTTATTTGACTTTCCACTCATGCCCCAACCGATTGGGAATTAGAATGCAGTAGTTGGTAACAGACTGTTGTTTGAGCATCAACAACTCCAACATGAAGCGCAACAGTCGGATGTACAAAATAATGTTCATCCTCTAAATGATGCACAACATGCTGCTTATACTGCAATCACCTCATCAATAATTGAAAATAAAGGAACTATTTTTTTCTTGAGTGGAGGTGTTGGCACGAGAAAAACGTTTCTGTATAATACAGTTGCTAACAAAATGTGCAACTGTGGATATATCGTCGTTACTGTGGCTTCATCCGGTATTGCATCTTTATTATTAATGGGAGGCCGCACAACACATTCAACGTTTTGCATCCCATTGACTGTGCTTGAAAATTCGATTTGTGGGTTTACCAAGCAATCGATGCATGCAGAATTGTTTAGATCGACTAAATTAATAATATGGGATGAAGTTCCTATGTATAATAGGTATTGTGTTGAGGCGATGGATCATACACTTCAGGATGTCTGTGATAACCAAAATCCATTTGAGAGTATCACTGTTGTTCTTGGAGGAGACTTTCGACAAATCTTGCCAGTTATACCGAAAGGAGTCCGCGAGCAAATTATAGGTGCATCATTGAGGCAATCTATATTGTGGAGGAATGTACATGTTTTGACTTTGGGGTTAAACATGCGTTTAACTAACACAAATTCTAAAAATGCTGAATTTACAAAATTCTTAATGGAGGTAATATTTCATTGATCATTAGTTATATAACATTATTTTGAATTACTATTATTATTCTTATTCTCTGATTTTACTTCTTATTTTTAGGTTATAACCAATCCACAAGAAATTGTGAAACTTTCACCAACAATACACAAGTGTTAAACTCTTCAAGAATTGATATTTAAAATCTATCAACATTTGAATATATGGTTGGTTTAGTGACCCCAGACTTCCTAACCGAGCACTCAATTTTTTCTGCAAGGAATGACGATGTTAGTGCTATAAATGCTACATCATTGATAATTTCTCCAGGACAAACAATTACATATTTAGTTGTTGACAAAATAGTCAACGGTGATACACTTGATCGATCCATCACGAATCGATATCTTAATGGGTATTTAAACTCACTAGACCATTCTGGGTTACTACCGTTTAAGTTAGACTTGAAGGTGGGTTGCCTAATAATGTTGTTGAGAAATATAGTGCCAAAGGATGGACTTTGTAATGGCACGCGATTGATGGTTATCAGATGTGCCACACGGGTAATTGAAGCTCAGATCTTAACTAGAGATAAATTTGGCAATTTGGTAATTTGGTTTTCATTCCAAGAATATCTTTGTCACCAACATCTCTAGATTTACCTTTTCAAATGATAAGACATCAATTTCCTGTTCGATTGATGTACGCTATGACAATCAACAAATCTCAAGGACAGTCTGTAAAATTCATTGGGGTCGATCTGCACACACCAGTGTTTAGCCATGGACACCTGTATGTGGCACTATCCAGATGCACATCTTCTGATCATATAAGTGTCATTTTTTTCTGAAGATGGGTCAAATTGCACAACGAATATCGTTTACCTTGAAATTTTGTTGTAGGACTTCCTATCTGATTGTAAATAAATGGTACCATTTCATTACAAATTTATCTCTATTGAAGACGAAGGATTAAAATAATCAATGTTTTGATTAACTTGTGATTTAATATTTGTAGGATTGGTGTGAAATAGCAAAGAGATATGAAAAGATTAAATAAATAGACGTCATAATAAGGTTAACTAAGTCTTGCATTCTTGCAACAAAATATATTATTTTTAGATGTAATCAATTCTACTAAGATTTATTTTGTTATTCTATTTTTATATAATTAGGTGATTGTGCATTCTCCCAACTTGGTGTTTACCGTATGTATTGATACATACACGCTCAAGAAGGTGATGAAGAAAAAATACAATCACAAGTTGCAAGGCTAAACCATTCAGTTAATGTTTATGAATAAGACACATTATTTTAATATTCTTTGAATTTAATTCATATGAATAAATTTATATTTGTTGTCTACCTTCTTGATTTAATTGTTGCATGTTTATGATTATTAAGAATAATATTGTAGCAATGTATAATAACATGAACATTTTAATTATTCTATTTCTCGTATTATTGTTGGTGTATTGTTGTTCTTGTTCTTACAATATTAGATCACATGTGTTAGTACAAAAATATTTTGTTGTTGTAATATTGGTTAACTGTTGCTAATTTTATTATTATCAATTTAATTTGTAACTTTTATATTATGTACAGATAACATGGAACACCCTCCTATCTATGTACGTCGTAGTATGCGTTTAACTGTATCAAGCATAGTAGATAAATTTCAAAATAATTCTTTTGAAGATGGAACCCCAATCTCAGAGTGTGTGTTGGAAAAAATTAAATTAGGTTGTATGCTGCAAAACGTAGGGAAAAACATAAGTGAAGATTATATTATGCAGAAAATAGCAGAGACTCTTCCCACCACCTGAGATTCTACAAAGGAAATTTTTTTTAATCACGACCGACCAATCTGTGCAGTACGATTTATACAATTATTAGCGGAAGCGGAGCGCAATATCCATCAATTGTGGATATAGTTTGAGACAGAGAAAATGGATCCACAATCAAATGTCATAGACCATATAAAAAAGAAAGAATCATTATTTTACGAACTGAAACAAAAAGGTTTCAGTCCGAATAATCCAATTATGTTGTATGTTGTTGTTAGCATGCTTCCATCTACATGGCCGATTGACTTCATTCATACGAAGTTCGAGAATGACTTCCTAAATATGATAGAATTGGAGGATCTGTTAAAAGATATCGAAAATGACTTAATCTGTTTACAAGCATTAGAAGACATGGAGACTTAACTGAGAAACAATGAACATCAGAAACTATGAAGCGATACTTTTCATGTAAATATGTTTTCTCAATCTTTTTATTATTTGAATGTGGATGAATTGAAAAAAAAATATTTGTATATTTTTAGAGAATAGAAAAACATCTAAATATATTTTTTCTTTACAGGCTGTATTCATTCTTTTGGAAGCTGGTGGAATTTCAAATAGCAAATTTATTTTTTTGACAGCATTTGTGAACTTATTTTTATTATATAGATGGTTGCATTGTTGGGCAGTTTTTTGTTTAAGATATTTATTACATGAGTGGATTGAGTTTATAATTATGTTATGTTATTGAATTGGATTATGGTAATGGTGACGAATACAAGAAAGATTTTATTTATTGCTTAAAGATTGTAAATTTGATTTGGTTATGTTAGTATTTTTTTTCCTGATGTATTTATATATGTAGTGTTGCTTTGGAGAATTTTTTGTTTATTTTTTATGAGTAACGCAGTGACTTCAGACACATGCAATTATTAGTAATATATATGTAATCTATATCTACACTAAGATTTTTGAAAAATAATCATACTCTCATACATAGATCAAAATACTATTTTTGTATTTTCAAATATATATAAATAAATTCTAAAACCAAATTACATTTAGATTTAGATGATCCTTATAGTAAAAATTAGTTACCTATTTTGGATAATTAACTTATAGACAACAACAATGGTTATAAATATTTTTGATAACGCTCTTATATTTTATTTTCACTATGTTTAATACAGTAGAGGATATTTTTTGGGCATATAATGCATTGATGTTATTACTGATAATTTTCAAGATTTTTTCAAATTTTTTTGGAGCCTCTACCTATTGTTTTGAGCGTATCGGCCGATACCGTGCCGCGATTGATGTGTATTAGTGTCCTCCGAGTTTATGACCAATACCGCAACTTTGAATCATGTTATGAGATCCAATGCTGGAGAAAAAACTTTCATTTTAAAATACTTTTTTTTTTCTCCCATCATTATATCACTGAAGCAACTATTTCTTAGATACACACGTTGGGATCTGATATTTCACAATTGAATCAATTTTTTTAAAAAAAAATGAAAGACAGGTCTCTCTAACAACTTTGTTAAATATTTCCTTTTCTAACTATAATCTTAATCAATGTTATCAAAATCGGACCAGTCATCGAACCGACAGGAGGACTGGGATAATGGTTCACTGGTTCAACCGTTGGGTCAACTGGTTTGATCGGTAAAAAAATGAAAAAAATATATAAAATATAATAATTCAATTAAAAAATATAAAATATGTCCACAATATATACAATTTATCATAAAATTAATACCATAAACACATAATCCTATGAAAAAAAAGTAATCATCAACCTATATGACACCTTATGCTTTTTTGCCTTCTCGAGGCAATGGCTTTCTCGAGGCAAAGGCCTTTTTTACAATGACAAAAAAAAATACAAGTCAAAGAGTTTTTTTGGGATGTGTGTGAGAAAGACACAGAGAATGAGAGAGAGAAAGAGGGGCAGAGATTGAGATATGAGAGATCAGGCGAAGACTCTAAGTTTGGAGAAGACTCGAAGACGCACAAGGCACAACGTCTAGAGAAGACTCGAAGACACACAGTGTTTGGAGAAGACTCGAAGCCGAAGAGGACTGCCTGCCTCTACTCTGTGTATGGAGAAGGTGAAGACCTGCATAAGAAGGGTTCGATTTTGCCCCAAAAATAGATTTTTTTTTTATTTCTTAAAATTTGAATCACCCAGTTTGAAGAACTCAACCGGTTCATGGGTTTAATATAAAATCGGCCGGTTTAATGGTTAACAGCTGGTTTAATGGTTAATAGCCGGTTTAATTACCTAAGCGGTCCAACTCAAGAACCAGACCGATCTAGACCTTGGTTCAAGGTCTAATTGATTCGACCGGTCTGTCCGGTCCAATTCTAATAATACTGATCCTAATCTACACAATGTGTGTTGGTCTATAGACTTCATACATTAGCTATTCTCTATTTTTTGTCTCATTTGTATCTTGTTCTAGCCAATTCTACACCGTAAAACGAACATGATTTATGGAAGAAGCACTGGAACGTCGCAATTACTTGTCATTTCGACTACATAACTTCCTCCAATAATCTAGTATACTACGCTAGAAAATAAGACATTATGTTTATATAGTGATAAGATAATAAATAAGATAAAAATTATGTAAGTTGATGAGTTGAGACACCTAGGGATCCTCTCTCTTGTCTAGAATATGTCATGAAGGCCTTTTCATCAGTTCAAAGTATTGAGTCCAACTAAATATGTATTGCTCAACATTAACAGCCCTTAGGAACATCATTTTAATTTGTAGTTAAACTGTTTTTGTTTTTTCTTCTCTTTTTTTTTTTTTTTTTGTGTGTTGAGAATAAGGCACTTCACATGCACTTAAAATTAGTTATGATTAGCTGTCAATTTATTAGAAATTTGTTAGAAGGAAGTATGTTAGCTATATTTAATTAGTTAGTTAGATTCTTGTTAAGCGGGTGATGTATTCTCTATAAATAAAAGATGATGTAAACAGATATAGAGTATTTAATGGAATTGAGATCACTCTGTGTGTGTGTGTGTGTGTGTCCTTTTGCTTCATTTCTTCTTCAAGTTTAACATGGTATCAAAGCTTTATTAAAACTTCTTTTGCTTTAAATCCTCTGCAACAATGGCGACTGATTCAACATCTTCCACTTCAAAGTCCAATCGAAGATCCTTCGAACTCCTTCATTCACCATGGAGATAGTCCAAGAACCCTGTTAGTCTCTTAGCCACTAATAGGAGAGAATTACAATTCATGTAGTTGATCTATGTTTATGGCATTAAGTGCCAAGAACAAAGTAGGTTTAATCGATAGAACAACTTCCAAACCTACTGATCTGACTGATTCACTTTATAGTTCATGGATTCAATGTAACAATGTGGTGATCTCATGGATTTTGAATACTCTTTCAAAGGAGATCGCAAAAAGTGTTCTATATGTAAACTCAGCCAAAGAAATTTGGGATAAATTGGAAGAAAAGTTCTCACACACAAATGGACCTCTAATCTTCCAATTAAAGAATTTCTTCTTTAACTCAAGATCAATTTTCAATCAGTTCATATTATACTTGCCTCAAAGGACTTTGGGATGACCTAATGATCTATCACCCTTTACCTATCTGTTGTTGTGGAATTTTGAAGAAATTAGTTGAATTTCAACAAGAAGACTGTTATTCAATTCCTAATGGAATTGAATGATTCTTATAATCAAATACGCAGTCAGATTCTTCTTCAAGATCCTCTTCCTTCAATTAATAAGGTGTTTTCCTTGATCCTTCAAGAAGAAAGGCAGCGAGAGATTATTATTCCTGCATTGATTCTACTGCTCTTTTTAGTAGATTAAACTCTTCATTTTAGCAAAACAATGACAAACAAAATTTAAACAAGTCTAGACCAACTTGTACTCACTGTGCAATAATAGGTCACACCATCAACAAATGTTACAAGTTACATGGATATCCACTTGATTTTAGATTCACAAAAGGAAAAGGTAGTACAAATCAGGCGGCTAGACAATTTAGTGAAGAATATTCATCATCATGTGACAAAACTGATAACTGTGAGTTATCGGTTCCAGCAACTACTCAAATCTCTTGAAGGTTTAATCCAAAGCTGTAGAACAACTAATAATAAATCAAATAGATAGTGCTTAAAATGCCTCATTACTGAATCTTTCAGGTAATGAAATTATATCTCCCTATACTATGTCTTCAATAACAAATCATTCGGCCTTGTCCTCTGTGCATTCATCCAATTTTTCTATGCAAAATAGCAAGACTTATTGGATAATAGACACTGGTACAACTGCTCACACAGTGTGTTCAACTAATTATCTTGACTCTGTTACTTTTGTGCCTAATACATCAGTCAAGTTACCAAATGGAAATTTTGTTTCAGTGAGTCACATTGGAACTGTCAATTTTTCTACATAATGATCTATGTGTTCCATCTTTTAATTATAACCTTCTTCTACCAGCAAACTTACTCATCAAATATCTTGTTGTTTCTTATTCTTACCTGGGCATTGTTTTGTTCAAGACCTGTTAACATTGAAGACGATTAGGATGGATGAAGAAAGAAATGGATTGTATTTCTTCTTATCTGAACCTATAAACCCCCACACTCTTATCTTTATATAGCAAGTAATTATTGTTGAAATACTAATATAGGTGATGAGGTATGCATGAACCCTATAGATTGTAATAGTATGAATAAATACTAGGGAGGCAAATTGATTGTGAAATTTAATTTTTAGAGGTGTTTAAGGTTGATAAGGGTAACTAAGTAAAAATATTAATTTTTTTTAGGTCAAAATAATATTATCATTGAACCTGGGAGATCCGAAAAACTTGGAATAACCGTTTAACACATATAGCGGTTCGGAGGAATAAAATAGTAATTTTAGTGTTTCGAGTGTAAATTTACTTTAGTTTTGAGATAAATCATAAAACTAAATGTTTTTAGGTTAAAATAACATTAAAAATGAATTCGAAACGTCGAAAAACTTTAGGGTAGTCATATGCATCAAATTAGAGATTTTTAGTAGCAAAATCGTAATTTTGGAGAAAACCCAAAAATCAGCCTGTGAACAGTAACTTTCGGGGACTGCTGTGTTTAAAACACATATTTCAGCCCATTTTTTTCCATTCTTTCATTCCACTCTCACCCCAAACTTCTTAGAACCCTAGGAGAAGATAAAGGGAAAAAGAAAAGGGAAGAAGGAAGTCTCTAAAACTTGAGTTTTGCTTGGAATTCTTGATTTCTAGGTAGGGGTTTCTTCTCACTCTTGTTCATTGAGGCTAGAGCTTATATATATATGTGTATATATATATATATGTGTGTGTGTATATATATATATATATATGTTTGACTCTAAATCTTAGATATATGTTATGAAATCATTGTTTCTTGATGTCCTTGCAAATCCTATCATGTTTTGAATGAAGTTATGGTTTGATAGCCATGAAATCCTTGTAAACTCAAAACCCTTGTTTCTTTGAAGAATTAGAGATTTTTCTTCATGATATTCCTTATTCTTGATTTCAAAACTCTAGTGCTTTGTTTGAACAATAAAAATATATGTTTGATGACCTCTTGCATATTTTTCTTGAAATTGCTCCGTTAGAAAAATACATATGGAATTGGGGGTTTTTGATTTACTTGTGATTTGGGAAGTTGGTTGGTATTGTATCTCTTGTGTGGATGTTTGGATGAACATGGGTGGCCGTTGACCGGGTATCATAGAGTGGGTAGATGCGTTTCTTGCCCCGTGTGGGTTTGAAGATTCCCTATCACTCGTAGTAGGGTTGGTGCCTTGCGAGGACCAAACCACTATTTGCTCACGTAGTATCGAGGCTGAAGGTTAGTAAACTATTCCTGGGTTGGATCGTCCCTGTCGATGCGTCGGTATACGCCCTTCCTAAAGTTGTGTATCCTTGCGAGGATTGGGTGTGTGGGTGTGGGCCAGGATATTCTCGATGTGTTTATTCATGCGATATCTTATATCATACCTGAGATACATTGTGGGCTATTATTTATTTTGCAAACGGTTGGTTATGATTTATTGTGGAAAAGAGTTAATGGTGGAATTGGTTCATTGTGAGAATGGTAACTGGTTGGAATTGTTATTTTTGGGAATTGGTTTTATTTTTCATTTAATTATTGCTATTGTGTAAACTTGAGATCCATTGAAATGTCCCTATTTTCCTTCAAAAGCTATATATAATATTTGTAAAATGAGACCGACTGTTTTATATGCTTTTGAAACCTTGTTCGGGTTTGGGAGGATTTTCCTACAGAGCTTAGTGTTCACATCTTACAAACAACATTCTTTTCAGATTTTGGTTTAGAGGAGGAGCTCAGAGTTGACGAGCAGGTAGCTTGGGAAGCTCAACTTAATGGGCATGTGGACACGGAGGGGGATGTCTAGAACTGTTCTTTTTATGTTCTAGACTAGGAAATTCATTTTGAGACAATGTGAAGTCTAATATTTTCGTTATTTCGCTGCAAAATAATAGTTGATCTGTTTTTGGATGTAATTGCCATAGTTGGGCATATCATTTTGGATGATGTTGTATATACTGTGGATGATGAATGGAATTCTCTTTTGTTATGAAGTTCATTTAGTTGCTCTTATGATGTGAATGATTTTAGATAGTAATGTCGTCCAAGGGGGATTTTGGGGCGTTATAAATCGAACTCATATGGACTGTTTTCATGTAAAAGAAAAATTGCATGTGGCTATATGAGTATGGATAAATGGACCCGGTGTGGTCAATGTTTGCTTATAAATAGACCCGGTGTGGTCAATATTTATTCATAAATGGACCCGGTATGGTCAATGTAGTATAATTGCACATGTTGTGTTTTGGGTAGAGCTTCCCGTACAAAGGAGACTCTGCCCGAATTTTTGTTAAATTAAGGACCCCCGGTTTTTGGGGCGTTACAGAACCAACTACAAAGTCTTCCTCCAATGTTTCATCTATTCACAAATCCCCTGAAGTTCTTACAAATTTGTCGCATTATAGACTTTGGACATTTATCTTCCCAAATATTACAATTGTTGCATAAACATATACATGTAATTTCTGTCTCTATTTCTAATCAGTGTAATATCTATCATTATGCTAAATAGAATAGTTATTTTTTCCTCTTAGTCACACTGTTTCAATGATTCCTTTTGAATTAATACATTGTGACATATGGGGTCCACTGTCCACTCTCTCTTTGAATGGTTCTCCATATTTTTTAATAATTGTAGATGATTTTTCAAAATGCACTTGGGTGTACTTATGAAATTCAAATCAGAAACAAGATCGTTGGTTGAATCTTTCTTTGCTCTAGTCAAAACTCAGTTTAACAGAACCATTAAAACAATTAGATTTGATAATGGACTTGAATTTGATGTCTTCTTTCTTTTCTTCCCAAGGTGTCATTCATCAACACAGTTGTGTTGATGCTCCCTAGTAAAATGGGGTAGTTGAGAGAAAACATCAACACCTTCTCAAAGTAGCTAGGGTTCTTAGATTTCAAGCCAATCTTCCACTTTCGTTTTGATGAGACTGTGGCTTGACAGCAGCCTATCTGATCAATCGTATTCTTCTCCTTGCCTTGATGGGCAATCTTCTTATGAATTCTTGTTTTCTAGAAAACCAAACTACTCTCACTTAAAAGTGTTTGGGTGTCTGTTCTATACATCCACTCTTTCTCACAACAGGACCAAGTTTGATCCCACTCCCAGGGCTAGGCAGTGTGTGTTTATTGGATATCCCTAAAATATCAAAGCTTACAAATTGTATGATTTAAAGACACAATCTATTTTCTTTTCCAGATATATTATTTTTCATGAACATTTATTTCCATTTTCCAATAATTCTCCTCATTCATCTTTTTCTTTTGAAGATTCTATAGTTCTTTCCACACCTATGCCTGATACTGCTTCTAATCACCACCTTCCACCTCATGAATCTTCTTTCACACCTTCTTGCTCATCATCTTTAAATTTTCTAACATTCCTTCCTCTCACCCTTCTAACACCGATGTTTCTAAGCAGTCTACTAAGACCAAAAGAACCATAGGATACTTACAGGATTATCACCAACACATTTCTTGTCAACCATCATCTTCCTCTTCCATGGTTTCAACTCTAAAGTCATTAGGTACAGTTCATAGTATTTCTACTTCTCTTTCTTATAATAAACTTTCTCCCTCACACAAGATTTATAGTATATCTATTTCTTCCAATCATGAACCACAATTTTTTCATGTAGCTATTAAGTCTACTCAATGGTGTGAGGGTATAAATGCTAAAATCCAAGCACTTGGGGCCAATAACACTTGGACTATTACTACTTACTAATCTCCCTTCAAGTAAATCTCCCACGGGTTATAAATAGGTCTATAAGATAAAGTACAAAGTTGATTGCATTATTGAAAGATACAAGGTAAGGCTTGTTGCCAAAGGATATACACAGCGATAGAGCTTAGATTACCTTGAGACTTTTTCTCCAATGGCTAAATTCACTACCATCAGGTGTTTCTTAGCCCTCGCTGCAATAAAAGGATATCATTTGTTTCAAATGGATGTGCATAATTCCTTTTTGCATGGAGAAATCAATGAAGAAGTATACATGAGTCTTCTTCCTGGATTTGCCAAGCAAGGAAATCATCAAGTTTGTCGTTTAAACAAATCTTTTTATGGTTTAAAGCAAGCCTCTAGACAGAAGTTTTCCAAACTCACCACTGCTGTTATAGGCTATGGTTTCACACAATCCAAGTCTGGTTATTCCTTGTTTATGAAGAGCACATCTACTTCCTTCATTGCTATGTTGGTCTATGTTGATGACATAGTCATAACTACTGATGATCCATCTACTACCACTGATCTTGAAGCTTTTCTGCATAGTCAATTCCATATCAAGGATCTTGGTACTTTGAAGTATTTTTTGGGACTTGAAGTTGTCAAATCTTCCATAGGCATTTCAGTTTGTCAACGTAAATTTGCACTCAAGATTCTGGTTACCTTGGTGCCAGAACAACTAAATCTCTCATGGAACAACATATGAAACTTGATAAACACATAGGAGCATAGATTGAAGATGCTTATGTTTATAGAAGATTGATAGGAAGGGTACTTTATCTTACCCTTACTTGACCTGATTTAGCATATGATGTCCAAGTTTTCAGCCAATACTTGGACACACCCAGACAACCTCATCTAGATGCAGCACACAGAATCCTCTGGTACCTAAAAACCACACCAGCACTGGGTCTTTTCTTCTCTACCTCCTCTGATCTTCATCTCAAAGCCTTCTGTGATATTGACTAGGCTAGATGCCCTAACACCAGACGCTTTGTTACAAGATTCTGTGTTTTCCTAGGACATTCTCTCATATCCTAGAAGTCCAATAAACGGACCACGGTCTCTCACTCTTCTGCTGAGGCAGAATATAGAGTCATGGCTTCAATTGGCTGTGAATTGACGTGGTTACTTGCACTTCTTGCTGATCTCTAGATTCCTCATTCTCTTTACTTTTATGTGACAACCAGACTACCCTCTATATTGTAGCCAAAACAGTGTTCTATGAAAGAACCAAGCATATAGAACTTGATTGCCATTTCATTCGTGACAAAGTCCAAGCAGGCACTATCAAAGCATTACATGTCACATCTTCCAATCAACTAGGTGATCTTTTCACCAAACCTCTTGGAATCCCTCAGTTTCATCTTCTCTTTAGCAAGATAGGTGTTCTCAACATTCATACTACATCTTGAGGGGGTGTTTGTGTGTGTGTGTGTGTTTTTTTTATTTTTTTTTTTGTAGGGGGGAGGGTGGCTTTAAGCTGAAAGAACACACTATACTTCAATAGCAGATATATATGGATCCTAATTTACATAAACATTAAGAAATTATGTTCATAACTAAAACTTCTACACTGAAAAATTGCACTGATTATGATTTGCAGGGTGAACACAGGCATCAAAAATCAATCCAAACATGCCTCGATCATGCACATATTGAGCAAACAACAGCTTATGCTCATATTTAAATTTTTGTATGGAATACTACCTAAAATAAAATAAGAAAAAAATTTAAAACCTATCGTCAGTTGCTAGTGACTATTACAACAAACAACACAACCTCGACAAACCGACTCATTTAGCATCACAACAGTAACATGCACTAAATAATGACGCATCTAAGAGAATTTAATTTAAAGCAAAGAAATATAATAAAAGATCATCGATTGAACAATTTATATGCTCGAAATACAACATCTAGCGTAGCATTTAAATATAAATTAAATCGTCAAAAATATACAACATCAAAAATTCTTTCAGATGATTTACACCGAAATCTATACAAAAAATCTACAACTAGAAAAAGATAACATAGAAAAAGAGACTTGTCTTACCAGAGAAGAAGGGAGTCTTTGAGCCATGACGCAATCGAGCAGTTCTGTCCTGTGAACCCTTCCTTCGTGAGAACTGAGAAGCAAAAAGGGTTGAAGAAGAGATCTGATTACTAGAAATGGCCTTCAATTTTTATATTATTCCACTCTTGTCCCTTTCTTGAAGGAGGATGCAAGGGTGTACATTATAACAAAAACAAGACTAGTGCGCGAGTAGAGAATTCAAAACTTAATTTTAACAAAAACAAGATGAAATGTAGATGTTTTTAACACAAAAGATGTACCTTAGAAGATATCGTTATCATTTTAAAAATATCAAGAAAATATCGTGGTTTTCAAAGAAATTTCTCATTAAAACTCAAAGAATGGCAATGTAACTTTAAGATGTACTTCCTTTTTTTTGTCCATTTGGTTTATCTTCATAGTTACTTGGGATGAAAAAACACACTTGTGCCCCAAATATCATCATATTTGATGACCGTGCTCTAACAATGAGGTTTTTTGAATCCCAAACATCTCTCTTCCTCTAAAATGTCATACTATGTTACGTATATTTAAACAATTACTGTAAATTGAATGAAATGCGGATGAACACGTGGTTTATAAAATTCTATTCACACACCCTCCACCTAATTCTACACAAAAACCCCCCACGTAATTAGGTGATCAATTAATTTCTATTGTAATTGAAGGCCTATAAAGGAAGGTTTTAACAAAGATGAAAGTGGCGTAGAAAAAGAAAAAAAAATTCTATAAGCTCCTGAAAAACTTGCTTCTTTATGACTTTGAAAGAAAGTCTTCAATCAAATTCTCTAAGTTCTTAAAAAACTAGTTTTTTCACCTCTTTGTTACTTTAATACTTAATTATATGTTTATGCTCTTTAAACTGTATTGATTTCACAACTAGTAGTGTAATAACAGTTTTAGCATACTGAGCCCAAGCAAGGACAAGCTTGTTCCAGTACTCCATAATCCATATTCGGCCGAAAATGAATCGCATGGCTGGGCTTTGGGCAATTACCACTTGAACTTGGAAATCGTTCTATTTTCTTTTGGTTCCAATGCTAGAAATGTTACGCGTACACTCAGTTAGTTTGTTGGGCTACAAGGTTGGGCTTCCTTACGGAGGCTCCACAAAAGACAAAAAAAAAAGAGAAATTTGGAGGTTGGTTATCCTATATGGATTTGTTTGGACTTAAGTCTGTTAAGGAAACTTATTTGTTATGAAATCCGTTTTTTGTCAATTTTACCATACTATCCCTTCCCTTTAGAAGTGAAATAAAACTAAAAATTAAAAACTCTTAAATCTTAGGAGTTTGACCAACATTAAATTTTTTTTTCTCTCATATCTATCTATATCCATATATAGGTTAAGAGTTTGACCAACATTAAAATTTTTCCTCTCTCTTATCTATATATATATATACATTAAAAATAAAAAATAGTACCATTCAAATACAAAAAAAAAGTTATTATTTGGACACAAAAAATAATACATTTAAACACAAAAAAATAGTAACATTTAAACATAAAAAAAATTGAAACATTCAATATTAATATTTTTAAAAAATAACAACAGTAACATGTTCAACAAAAATATTAACATGTTCAACAAAAATAGTAACATGCTTAACAAAAATTGTAACATACTTAACAATAATTATTTCTCTCAAATTCAAACGCAAAAAATAGTACCATTCAAACACAAAAAATAGTAATATTCAAAAACAAAAAAAATAGTAACATTGAATATTAATATTTAGTAAAATAATAGTAGTAACATGCTCAAAAAAAACAGTAACATGCTCAAAATAATAGTAACATGAACAGTAATATACCCAACAAAAGCAGTAACATGAACAGTAACATAATAAAAAAAATAGTAACATGAATTTGAATATATATATATTCGGCCACCACTTTCCTCACCATAGCACTTCCACCGTCGCACCATCGTCACCTCTCGAGCAACGTCAACCATCACGTTGTCATCACCTCCACAACAACGCTCACCACCATCACCACCACACAAAAGCCCATTCAAGTTCCACTTCGATATCTCTTTTTTACTTCACACTACCGCTACCACTATACTTGCATCATCTCCATAACAACCTAGCGTACATATATATATATATATATATATATATATAGAGAGAGAGAGAGAGCTTTGAATTTGATATATATATATAGAGAGAGAGAGAGAGAAAGAGCTTTAAATTTGAATTTTAAATTTATGATGAATATTTTATTGACATATTTTAATTGATCTTAAATTAAGGGATAACAATTTCCAAAATAGGAAATTAATTTAACTTCCTTTCAAGGAAGGGTATTTTTGAGATAAAAAAAAAAAAAATGGACTTGATCATTACATATAATTTTAAACATGGACTTAGTCCCTTATAACTTTTCCTCAAAGTCTATGCCTCTGGTATTCTGGGAGTAGCCTCTTGGTTTGCGATCTTATCTTGTTTCACCTCCTCTGCTACAACGGTTGGATTGCAAGAGTGGCCTTGGTCTCAGGGGGTCTTCCTTATGCCTCAATGAGTCAAAGAAGAGAAGTTGTTCTTGGTTCTGGTTTTCTGATCTTATTTCTTCTGCTTTGACTGTTGGAGTTCTGCAAAGAGGATTGGGAGTTTCTGCTATTCTGTGCTATGGAGGAAAAGTTCATAGGAACACTTGTGGATTCTGCTGGATATTCATCTTCATCACCAATTTGCAGGAGGTTTTGACAGAGAGCATCGTTGGTGTGGAATTCTCTCACAAAGCCTCTTGGTTTTTGACTGAACTTAGGCTTTTCATTTTCTTTCATTTCTGTTCAGTGAATCAGGGAAATAGCAACGGTCTGTTCAGCCGCTTTCCTCTTCGTCCATCGTGCCAGAGTCTCCTCGTTATCCCATCTGACGAGAGCTGGATCCTCTCAGCTCAGTCCTTCTCACAGCTCAGGCTGCTGGTTCTCTTGGCTCCAAATTTTCAGCTCAGTATCTCTTGCAGCTGGTCTTCCTTGGTTGCACTTTCCAATCGATTATGCTATTTTAGGAGCTGCATATTTAGCTGCATCTCAATGCCTCATTATTTCTGGACTTCCCATGGATTCCACTGTTCACGTTACTCTGCAGCTGCTTCTCTTAGCTGCCTCCTATTATTAATGCTTTATGGACTCAGCTGGCTCTTCCTTTAGAAATGCTATAACTGGACTGCTTCTCTTAGCTGGACTGCACTGTTCACAGACACTGTTCACGAGCACTGTTCACAGATACTGTTCACCAGTACTGTTCAATGGGCAGCTCAAATTATCAGAATTGTTTTAGGAAATTATGCATTCTAGTATTGTTTTTTTTTTTTTAGTAATTTCCATGTAAAATCATGCATTATAAATTTTCAATTCCTTATTAACTGTAATTAAATTGCATCGAGGGGTAAGGTACATACTTCCCCCCCTAACTAGGTGTAATTTAATCTTTGAATTAATAAAATCATCTCGTACGGTCGAGGTTTTTTAAAAATAAATAAATAAATAAATAAGTTTCCTTGCATGATTTATCTCCAAACAATTACATTTAGGATGACTCACTCCCAATTTTCACAAACAAACAAAGGGAAAAGAATAAATTACATTCAGACCCCCTGAAAATTTTCACTAATACACAGGCTCCTTCAGGTATGAAAAATAACATAGTCAACCCCTCAGATTTGATTGGTAGTAACATAAAACCCCTTGAAGTTAAAATCTATCTAAATCACCGTCCAATCTCAATGGCATGAGAATATTTTCATCATAAAATCCCTAAACTACCCCTAAATAACCATCAGTAAATTACCAAAACCCAATAAAATCTAAAATTTATGCATTTCCTCAAATACCCCACGAATTATACTAATTTATTAAAAAATACCCCCCTTTTCTACCTTGTGCATCCTGCAACTCACCAGATAACCTCTCCCACCTTGCCCACTCCCTCCCTTCTTCCTTATCCTGCTAAAGAATGACAAAACCAAGATGCACCGAACTCTAATACCCAAACTCACCACTCCTACTGGTACCTATCGATTGTAGCCAAAGAATCAAACCCTCCACTCCTACAACACCGACCCCCTCCCTCCCACACAACCATGGAATCACCACGACCCACCTCAGCCACTGAACACCATTACCACACCCATACCCACCTCAACCACGACACCAACAACTACCAGTAAGCATTCAACCTCAACCCACCAATAAAAAATACAACATCAAACCCCACCAAATCGGCGACACCATCACTGATATACACAACTAGCAACGAGATAAACCTTCAAATTCAAATCAACAATTGATGCCTTCAATTTTACTTCAGTAATTTCGATGACCCAAAATTGTGTGTGTGTGTTTGTGATACGACAAAGAAATCAAGAGATGATGCAAAATAGAAGGTGAGCTACTTTTGTGTGAGTGTGGACTGCTCTGTGTGTGCGTTTGAGCATGTGTGAAAGATCATGAGATACGAAGAGAGAGGAAGCACAGGAGAGGAAAAAGATGAGAGGGGGTGGGTTTCAATGGGTGTTGGCAGCTAGGTACGGTTGGGGTAGGCACTTGGGGATGGAGGATGGAGGGTTGCGTCACTGGTGGAGTTGATAGAGTGGTTGGAGGCAGGTGGGTGGGCATGGTGGTCGGTTGAAGGCGGGAAGGTGGCTTTAAGGAAGATGAAGGGTTGAGAAAGTGGTACGGTTATTTATAGGTGTAAGGTTGTTTGGATAGGGATTGGGGCAATTCTATGGTTGGAATAAGTTTGTCCAAGATTAAGTTTGTTTGGGTTATTGATAAGGGTTAATTAGTCTTTTCACTCTTTCCGTTTGTGTCGTTTGCAAAACGTTGTTGAGAGGGGGTGTTAGTGTAAATTACCATACCTGAGGGGTCTCTGTGTATTAGTGACAAATTTCAAGGGGTCTAAATGTAATTTATCTAAGAGAAAATTAGAATCAAGTATAATATGAGAAACTCTTTTATCAATAAGGACATATGCAATCTCTTTAGATTATTAAGGACATATAATATGTATTTTTTTGTAAGTAGGTCCAATAGTCACTTTACTTTTTTTTTTTTATTTTGTCTTTCAACAGATCACACATACCTTTTCAAGACTCATCTCTCTTTCTTTAATTTTCTCTCCTCTCTCTTCCTTTAATTTTTCGCTCATCGCTCTTCATACCTTTAATTTCTCTCTCCTATCTATACCTTTAATTTCTCTCTCTTATCTATACCTTCAATTTCTCTATCTAACTCTAACTCTAATGTTCTTCTTTGATATATCATTTATCTCCAATATATCATTTAACGTTCTTCTCTCTCTTTTAGTCCTAACCCACCGTCGTTTATCTTCATCTTTGCCATTAGATGTTCAATACATTTAGGAGATTCAAATTTGTTTGCCAATTTTTTTTTTTTTTGCTATACTACTTGTCCAAGACTCCAAGCTAAAGGAAGCTGTCGTACGATACAAGAGAAGACACAAAATTGATGAAGTCATCATCGTCTCTCACCTTCTCTATTGACATTCGACTATGTTTCTCTCTCAGTTACTGTGTTTGACAAGTAGTGGAATCTATCTAGCTCTCAAGTAATTTAGAGTCTGTGTTGTTTAGATTTATGCTTCAATAAGTGATTTTCACTGTTTCAAGACAGTAACATAAGAGTATTTTCACTATTCTAGAACAATAATCGAGGCAGTAACGGGCAGCAAAGGACAGTAACAGAGGCATTGTTATTGTCGTGGGACAGTAACAAAGGAGTATTTTCACAATTTCAGGACAGTAACAGATGCAGTAATGGACAGTAACAGAGGAATTTTTTCACTATCTCAGAACAATAACAAAGACAATAATGGATAATAACAGAGGCAATGTTACTGTCGTATGGACAATAACAGTGATGTTGCCAATATCCCAGAAATAAATAAATATATTTATTTATTTTATCCTTGATTATTATAATAAAGTCAATTATAATCACATATATATTTTTATATAATTTATGTTTTTTTACACCTAATTGACTTTCATCTTGTTTTGGACTCTTTTATAAAGATTTCTAAATTCTTTTGAACTCGTTTATTAATAGTATAATTACTTATAATTATATATATGTATATGAAGAAGTAAAATCATATATATGTTAAATTATTATACATATATAATTACTAGATTGAATTCCAGTCCAATATATATTATATTTTATTTTTTTATATGTAATAATATAAAAATATTATAAACAATCTAATCAATCTATTTAACACAATAAAAATTAATAATTATATAATTAGATATGAAAATACGTAAAAGTGTCGAATAGATATCTAAATAAATGACAAATTATGTATTTAAAAATATATAAAATAAATTAATAATTAAATTTAGCAATAATTAAAGTATGAATTAATTATTTGACACTTAATTTATTATTTAATTTAATTACACATATAATTCATATTTTTTATAAAAATAATATTATTTAAATTTATTTACGTGCAACACACAGTGTGCATTGCTAGTATTAGTATATATATGTGTGTGTGCGTGTGGGGGGGGGGGGGGTGTGGGTATGTGTATAAATAAAAGAGATTTGAATTTATTTTAAATTTTGATATGTGAATTTTATATGAATAGTTTAATTATGAAAGATCTAAAATTAAAGAGATTTAATTTTGTTTGATTTTTGAATTGTATATTTGATTTTGTTTGATTTTTAAATTCTAAATTGTGTTTTGAAATAAATTTGAGTATTTCGGTCTTTATACAAATATATGTTTTTAAAATCCCAAAAAGTATCCGATTTGATGTTTCCTCTTAAAAATCCAACACACCATACCCACTTGCAAAAACTCTAAAGAAAAAAGAGATGTAAAACTTTCTTAAAATAAATCGTGTGGAAAGCTTACCACAATCTAGATCTCCTCCCATTATATTTTGTCAACTTTTCAGAATGATGAGATCCACTCAAATAAAGTAAAGTTAGTTAAAATTCATAGTAGTTGTGATATACAATTACGAGATATTCAAAGAAACTATTGAATGGGGTTTCAAATTACATCCTATATTGGAACCTAACCTTCCAAACCCACGTCTCTAACAAGGTTAAAAGAGTCCCTGGCTTACCAATTATAAGGTGAAGGTGTCTCTCCATTATGTTTTTATTCAATTTTATTTAATAATAGATCTGTTAGCAATAATTCAAATGAGACCCATTATTCATAAGTGACTCGATTTCAATTAACAATAAATATATAAACGTTAATTCAAGTAGGACCTACTATCTATAACTCGGGTCATTCACTTATATATGATGAATGGTTTCTATTTGACATAATTAAGTAAAAATAAAAATATAACGGAGAAGATTTTTCTCCATACCACAGAAATTAGCAGTATAACATGAACAAAATGCAATCTTCACTACCCCTATCATTATGACCAGATGAAATTGCTAGGCGATGGTGGCAGTTGCTGTCAATATCTTTTCGTGTTGTGCATAATTCTACTATATTCATGCCTTCCAGAATACGGAATCCAGGAAAAGGGAGGTCAGAATTAGTCGCATTGCAAATTGCAAGTTTGAAACTTGCAAAGCATTTCCACAAGGAGGGGTTCAATTGGAACCGAAAAATAATTTTTCGGTACCATCCTTCCTCCTATTCTCTTCTAATAAATTTCACGATCAAGATAAATTAATATAAGATCAAAAATCAAAAATCATTTGAAGATATAGTTCCCAAATTTTTTTTTTTGATACTGATGATACTCAAAATACGCTTAAAATTGAGCTCGAAAACTCAGCTCTGACCATCCAAGTTCAGGGCACTCAGCCCATCACGGATGGCTAGGGAATTAGAGGTCGGTGCCTCCTCGATCCCCAGCAATTGAACCTTCACAAGAATAACATAGAAGATAGCTGACTTCCACTCACACACCACACATAATGTAACGGTCTTGTATTTTAGCAAAGAAGTCATAACCGTCTTAACGATGTCCATGGCAAGCGCATAGAAGGCGCAACCGTTACGAGAAGAAGGCTAAGATCACGTCCAGAATCATGTAAGGCCTCTGAAAACTATAAATGAGAGGCACATCCCTAACAACAGGACAAACAACTAGCCTAAACAATACCCTGTGTAATCTCCCTTAATATCAATAATATCATCCCCTGGAGTCAAAGACTCCTTTCAGAGTGGATAAACCGAACTCTTGAACTGATAAACCACTATAAATTCTTTGTGTACAAATTTCCACTCCCCTTGTTCAATTCTTCAGAACCTAGGAGCTCCAATTGAGCAATTCAGTGACTACTAATCCCTAAATATCATAAACTCTATTGAATTATGTGGTATACACCATCATGTACCATAATCGCACTCTAAGAAGAGAAATTTCCACATAGTATCCCCATTTCTGGCTAGTGGAGGTCATACCCTGACCGACCTTAACTCACTTTTTGGGACGAGTGTCGGAAAGTGGGTCTGCATAATCAGCGGTGCAAATTTTGTTTGTTTTTTTTGTACACCTGCTGTTGTAGTGCGCATTTCGATATTACTACAAAAAATGAATCAATTATTTCCATAAAAAGAGGAACCGTTTAGAGAGAAGAATAGAAATCTAAAAGAGAGATGTAATAAAATAAGAAAAAAATCTCCAAAGAGGGCCCATGGGAATTAAATTTTTACTTTTAGAATCGACCTCTTAACTTTCACGTTTAGAGAATGAGGGTGGTTGGACATAGTTGGTTTGGTTCAAAGTTATTTGTACATAGTATTAATGGTGTGGTTCGTGTGATGCAAAAAATTATAATTCATGTTTCTTTTTTTATATATTTATTTATTCTTTTATATTATCATTTGAAAGATAGACAAACAATTATAGAAATTGTGTTGGTGGTAAGAAATAGTTTTTTTTTGAAAAAAATAGTGGTTGATTATTTAAGAGTTGAGAGGTGGTTCTAAATGACACGTAATAGCGTCTGATTGGAGACAACTTTAGTTTTTGAATTAAAAAATTCTAAATTCTAAAAATTTAGGAAAAGAAAACTTTCTAAGTCCTTTCACCCCTAAATTATTTGTTATATATAATATTAGTGAGCGTTCCGTGCAATGATAGAATTTATTTCTCTCACCATTTTCATTTTTTTTTAAAATAGTAGGAGTAGTTATAAAATATCAAGTGAGTAATTAAATAAGTCAAACATAATAATTTAATTCAAAGATGTTAATTAAATATTTTAAAAAATCTAGAAATTAAACATTTAGGGAGGAAAGACTTTTCAAACTCTCTCAAAAATAGTAAGGGCCCGTTTGTTTTGAGTATAAAATAAGCCCGGTATTAGATTTATCTCCATTCCATTCCAATCCAATAGTATATTATACCCGGTCTTAAACTATAATCCCATCCTTCCCCTTGTTTGTGTATCACAAATATTATCTATGTAATACCTATTTAAAAAAGTCAACAATTACGGCTGGGGTGTAAAAAGACAATTTTATCCTTATAAATCAAAGTCAACAATTGCGGCTGGCTTTGTAGTTGAGGGCATTTGAGTCTTTTACCACTTTAATACCTCCTTCCAACATTTTATACCACCGGGTAGGTGGTATTGAATAGCACCTTGTACAAGGCATTAACGGCACTGTTCATAGCGGGTCGGTAGTGCGACCCGCAAATTAATACCGACCAAAAAAAGTCAAACAAACATGGTATAAAGTAGGTCCCACGTACTATTTTCTTTATACCACCCTTTTATACCACCCTTATACTCCTACCAAACATGCCCTAAGAGTTTTCCAAAATAGTAAGAGTAGTTACAAAATATGTCTTTTTACGTGCGAATTAGATTTCATGCTCAAACACGTTCAAGTATTATAATATTTAAATTTACGACAACATTTAAATGTAAAATTTCATACTGTTATGATACTATGTTAAACTATCAAGTATTTAAAATTTTAAATCATTGAAAAAAGGAAGAACAAAATCAACGCTTTAATACTTATAAAACATTATTCAAAGTCATGAGCATACTCTACAAGAAACATATGGCATTCCGAAGTAAATGTTTGACTTATGCAGATTTGTTGTTGCTGATTCAATTGCGTATCTTAATACGTTTTGAAACTTAGAAAATTAATTTGAATGAGTGGCAAAATTGGTCCAATGTGACTCTCATATGACCATTTTTTCCCCTTTGCTTTCGTAACATGCCGTCTTTTGATGAATTTTATGTGGTCGGTACATGATTATTAAAATCTCCTTTTGTGCGCGCACGTGTGTACATACGACTTTGAGCAAAAGATAATCGAGAAAGTTAATGCAGGTGATGAGAGTTTGCTTACTAGTACCAAATGGCCATAAAAAAGAAAAAACAAATCATGCAGGTCCCACGCAATCGAGATTCAAAGCTTTCTCTTGCCAACAAATAAAAAAATTCAAAGTTTTTAATCCAAATCTCATGAACTTTTTTCTAGAGTGTTCAAATTTTTAATTATTCGTGAATTTCGACCTTATCTTACTCTACTCGACTTTTTTGATCGGCTATCCGAAAGAATCGGATAGGCCAACGAAAGATTTTTTGGTATTTTGTAAAAAATCGAGTAAGAATACGAAATGCCTACAAAATTTTCGTATTTCTATCATATTCTACTCAACTCTAATGTTTGATTGATGTTTATAACTTTCTTATGCATGATGTATTGATGTTTATGGTTTTCTTGTTGTGTTTTAATGTAATTGTTTATGTATTATCGAATTTATTGTATTTTGTTTAGTGTTATTAATTTATTGTGCAAGTTAATTGGTGCAGGTTACTTAATTAAATTATTAAAATGATCCAAAAATTAATAACTAAAAAATAGGTGTTCACCCGATTTCCTACCCGACTTCTTACCCGATTGTTTTGGATGGAATTCGGGTATGAATAGTACACTTGAGCGGGTAGAGTAAGTCAAGAAAAAATTATTCCGCAAAGTATCATGTAAGAAGATGAAATACCATAATTCCTATCCATAGTGTAGGCTGAACACCCTACTTTTTCCTCTGTTGTGGGTGACTCAAAAAACTATTCTTTATATTCGTAGTTGATAAGTAATTATTTTTTATTAATAAATAATTACTGTAATATAAGAAAAATTCATAAAAAAATAAAAAAAAGTGAGAAATAACAGTATTAGAGCATCTCCAACCGGTATGCCAAATACCAGGTGGAGGCTCCAATTGATCTTTTTGGCATGTAAGGTTTCTTCAACCGTCATGTCAATTATTGACTAGGCAAAAATAAATTTGGCATATCTGAATAGATATGTCAAATTTGACATATCTCAATAGATATATCAAATTGTTTTAATGCAATATTTTTATGAAGTTGTTGGTGTTTAATGCAATTTATTTTATGTAGTAACATATAATTTGGTTAGAATTTATGTTTTGTAATTGTACTTTTTATTGTGGTTTAAATTTGTATTAGCTAAGTTTAATGAGAATTTTAGTTTCAATAAAATATATATTACTTTTCATATAAAAATTTTAATATTTTAAAATATATTATTTTTAATAATATTTATTTTAATTGATCTCAAAATTTATTTTAAATACATATATTAAATTAATATGAGGAAAGAGATTTAAAGATAAAAATTAGATAAAATAAATTATTTTGACATATCAGTTACAAAATAAAAATATCAAATGCCATATATTAAATTATCCCATAAACCTTCAAATTTAAATCTGACACATAACATTTGACATCTCTATCGAAGATGCTCTTACTTTTATCAATTTTTTTTACACCAAATCAAACTGCACTTTCGATAAGTAGGTCCCATTGACTACAGTTTTTTTGATCGATTTCAATTAATATAATTATGCCTCTTCATTTAGTACAAGAAATTTAGTACTCACAAATTTACTGTTCAATCCTTATCTCTAATACTAGCCAATAATCTTCCCCTTGTAGTCAGGGTTGACGTGGCCGCAACAACAATTCCCTCTTAACACTTCCTTTTTCCCTTTTTTTTTATTTTTTTATTTTTTCCCAAAAAAAAAAACTCTCTTCCACCTATCAATTGTGTTGGATGAGACGAGCTCGTGTAAAAAAAACACTTCATTCATATTTGATCCATTTTATTAATTCGTGTCTAACAAATAATGTTAAATTTAATTTGTGTCGTATGTGAATTATGTATAACTGATATATAAATAAGTCATTTGTGTTTTTCTTTTGACTTGTTTCACTAACACATTTATTGTGTCGTGTCGTGTCCACTCATTTATCAAATAAGTAACTTAAAGAATACTCAAAATCTTTCAATTTTATGTCATGTTATATTTTAATATTCCTACTATAGGATCTTAAAATAATATTAAATACTCAAATATCTCACACATACACAAAAAATTTAATCAAATTCCAAGAAAATAAAATAAGAAATCAAGAAACAATAGAACCGAAGAAAACGGTGAAAAAGAACGACATCAAAGGTTCAGGTTAAAAGAAAAAAAAAAATCTCCCACCATCAAAGATTCTGTCAATGTCAATTAAAAAGAAAGACTTTAAAAGTAAAAGAAAGTAATAAAACTAATTATAATCCTATTCTATCTTTAATAAAATAGACCAAAGCTAATTAGAATACTCTATGGGTCAAAATTCTTAAACTCATTAAAATTTTAATTGTAAACTAATACCAAATAAATAAGGAATAAAATTACTTGAAGAGTTTGAGTCAAACTCCAATTGCCAATTTGAACTAAACTCTTCAATCTTGATCATTCTCATAATTCGCTTTAGTTTCACGAATTCATCTGATTTAAGTGGCTTGACAAAACTATCTGCAATTTAATTCTCGGATCAACAATACAATATTTCAATCTCACCATCAATGACCACGTCACGAATATAATGATACTTGATATGTATATGTTTGGTCCTCCCATGAAAAACTGGATTTTTTGACAAAACGATAGCTGATTTGTTATCACAGAAAATATTTGAAGGAATTTTTTGTGCATGCTGCAAAAATTTAAGCATACGACATAACCACATTGCTTGAGTAACACAATTGGTGGCTGCATTATACATTGCTTCAATGGTAGAAAGAGCAACAACTTGCTGTTTCTTTGAAGATCAGGAAAAAATTCCTAAACTAATTTGAAAACAATATCTTGAAATACTTTTGACTTTTTCCACATTATCTCTACAATCACTGTCTGTATACCCTTTGAGTTCACAAGAACTAGTAGAAAAATAAAAAATATCATCACTCTGGGTACTTTTAACATACCTCAAAATCCTTTTAGCTGCTTGTAAGTGGGATTGACGTGAAGACTTCATATATCTACTAATGAGGTCAACTCCAAAAACAATATTAGGTCTAGCAAAAATTAAATAACGTAAACTTCCCACCAACCGTTTGAAATATGTGGGATTCACCAACTCATCATTCCATTTTTACCCAATTTCAATCTTTCTTCAACTGGAGTAAAAATAGGATTACAAAAATCCATTTTGAACCGTTTAAGGATATCCCTAGCATACTTCTGTTGGGAAATAAAAATCTCA
The DNA here is from genome assembly GCA_951799425.1 of Ilex aquifolium. Taxonomy (NCBI): domain Eukaryota; kingdom Viridiplantae; phylum Streptophyta; class Magnoliopsida; order Aquifoliales; family Aquifoliaceae; genus Ilex; species Ilex aquifolium. Next base: position 14,055,923 of record OX637391.1, on the reverse strand, counting down.
CTATCTGTGTGATTTACCTCAACCCCAAGAAAATAGGACATCAAACCCATATCAATCATCTCAAATTGAGAAATCATTGCCTCTCTAAATTTCTCAATTAATTTCAAATTATGCCCTGTGAAAATAAGATCATCTACATACAAAACACACTAATAATATTTCCATGGGAATTAATTTTGACATACAAAGTGTGTTCATAAGGACATCTCTAAAAACTATTTTTCACAAAATAAGAATCAATGCGAGTATACCAAGCTCTAGGGACTTGTTTAAGCCCATACAAAACCTTTTTTAACCTAGAGACTTCGTTTTCCTCCCCTTTATTCACATAACCAACAGGCTGCTCAAGAACACTATTCAAGAAAACAGATTTTACATTCATTTGAAATATCTTCCAAAAATTATTAGCAGCAAGAAAAATAATTATACGAACAGTATCAAGACTAGCAACAGGAGCAAAAACCTCCAGATAATCAATACCTGATTTTTGTTTGTAACCCTTGGCTACTAACCCCGCTTTAAAGCGATCCACCTCTCCGTTTGGCTTGTATTAGGTCTTGTACACCCATTTAACTCCAATAGCTTTCTTTCCACTGGGAAGAGAAATAAGCTTCCTTGTATTATTTTTCTCAATGACATGAATTTCTTCATCCATTACTTTCACCTAATGTTTCTCCTTGCAGACATCACTAAAAGAAACAGAATCACAATCTGTATATAAAGTAAAATTTATCAAATCCTCAACTGAAGGATCACTGTCAGTGTCAATCACATAATCCTTCAATCTAGTTGGCATGTGTCGTTCACGCTGTGGATGCATGGATGACTCTGGCTGTGCGGATTGAACAACTAGGGACTGTTCAATTGACTGATCACCAACTGAATCATCAACATAAAAAAGAACAAGTGTAGCTGACTTGTTTTTCTTTTGGGACCAATCCCAAACATCCTGCTCATCAAAAGTGACATCTCTACTAATAATCATTTTTTTCTGTGATGAGATTATAAAGCTTATATCCCTTTGTAACTAAACTGTACCCAATAAAAATACAATTTTCAGCCTTGTTCTCAAGCTTTTTTCTGAGAGGATCAGGAACATGAGCATAGACAATACAACTAAACACCCTCAAATGCTGAATACCAGACTTCTGACCACTCCTGATCTCATAGGGAAATTTTCCCTTAAGACTTCTGGTAGGGGACCTGTTCAAAACATAAACAGCACAAGCAACAACTTCTGCCCAAAAACTTATATGCATATTTTTAGATTTCATCATGCATCTAACCATATCCATAATAGTTCTATTTTTTCTCCCTGTCATATTATTCTGCTGAAGAGTATAGATGTCGATCGACTGATGCTTAATATCATGATTTCTCATAAATTCATCACAAACCATATATTCCTGACCTCTGTTAGTCTTCAAAAATTTAATTTTGCTCTCACTCTGCCTTTCAACATAAGTCTTAAAATACTTAAATGTATCATATGCATCAGATTTAAATTTTAAAATATAAATCCAAGTTTTTTTTGCTAAAATCATCAATAAAGGTAATAAAATACCTACTCCCACCATTGGAAAGAACTTCAACTGAACACAAATCAGAGTAAATCAAATCAAGGGGTTTTTTTAACTGCCAAGCTTGTTTATCAGGAAAAGGGTCCTTATGTTTTTTTTCCCAAAATACAACTCTCACAAACTTGACTAGGAATATTAATAGCAGGCAAACCAAAAATCAATTTTTTTCGGGTAAGAAAATTTAAACTATGAAAACTTACATGCCCAAACCGCATATGTCATAACCAATTATTCCCAGAAATTTCAGAACTAAAACAAGGTTAATTTTGACAATTAATTTGTAAAGGGAACAAACGATTGAGTATCATATTTACATTTACTATTAATCCCTTACGGCTGTCATTGATTGTATAAACACCATTAAAAATTCTCATATCATTCCCCTTTTCTGACAACTGCCTCATATTCAATAAATTGTGGCTAAGACTGAGAACATAATAAATATCTGAAATAGCATTCAAAGGCCCATCTTTTAACTTGATAGAAATTTTATCTTTCCCCTTTATAGGGATGGTTGAAGCATTTTCAAATTTAATGTCTGATTGAACATATTTATCCAATACGGTGAACATCTCCTTGTAACCACACATGTGTTTACTGCAACTAGAATCCAAATACCATTTGTTCTTTTGAACATCATCCACTGCACTATCAGCAAAAGACAAAACTTTTGAATTATCATTATTGTCTTCTGTAATTTTAGTATGATAATTCTTATTATAGGGTTTCCTTAATTTATAGCAATTTTTTTTATAGTGCTCTAATTTTTCACAATAGTAGCACTTTATCTTGGATTTATCACGTTGTTCACCCCAATTATTATCTTTGTATTTTTTCACATACCTTGGTTATTTAAATACTAATATTTCTGATTTGATTGGGATTTATTGTAGAACTCATCATTCTCCTTCTTGAAACTTGTCTGAGTGTGCAATGTTTCTTCTCCTAAAATCTCAATTTTTTCATTCAATCTTTGTTCATGGGCTTGTAGGGAACCCATTAACTGTCAGAGAATCAAGATCCTTTGACTCATGATAGTTGTGACAGTATACTTGAACCTTATTGACAAGGTCTGAAGAATTTTCTCCATAACTTGGAGATTCTTCACATCCTTGCCGTTGACTCTCATCTGATTGATAATAACGAATGTCCGCAAAAAATAATTAGATATATTCTATGATTTTTCTATCTGAAGAAGCTCAAACTGTCTGAGTAGGGTTTGCAATCGAACCATTTCCACCTTGTCTTGTCTAATATAACAATTGATCAAGATATTACAGGATGCCTTTGTCGTCGAAACATTAACAATCTTGTCATAAATTGACGAATCAATTGTTCCATAGATATACATCAACGCTCTATTGTCTTTCTTTTGATTACTTCTCAATTCATCATTTTGGGCTTTTGTGTGAGTTGGTAGATCTTCGAGATCTGTGAAACTGTTTATTACAATATCTGAAAAATCCATGACCTTCAAAAACAACTCCATCTATGTTTTCTAATGTTAAAAATTTGACCTCCCGTCAAATTTTTTAACTGGGTATTGAACGAACTCGTTTTTGTTTGTCATCTCTGAAATTGACTCTGATAATAGATGTAAGATCTCAAAATAATATCAAACACTCAAATATCTCCCACATACACAAAAAATTTAATCAAAGTCCAAGATAATAAAGAAATCAAGAAACAAAATAATCAAACAATCAAAAATGACGGCATCAAAGGTTCACGTTAAAAGAAATAAAAAAACAATCTTTCAATATCAAAGATTCCGCCAATGTCAATTAAAAAGAAAGACTTTAAAAGTAAAAGAAAGTAATAAAACTAATTCTAAAATAGACCAAAGCTAACTAGAATATTCTATGGGTCAAAATTCTTAAACCAATTAAAATTTTAATCGTAAATTAATACAAAATAAATAAGGAATAAAACACTTGAAGAGTTTAAGTCAAACTCTAACACAACTTCTCCCATTTTTTCCCTTTTTATCCACTTTAATTTCTCTCTTAGAGGCAAGCAAATATTCAATGTAACGGTGACACCACGTCATCATTACCATATGGTGTCACTATCCAATTAAAAGATTAGAAATAAGTAAAGTGAATCCCACTATTTTCATATTTACCAGTAACCACTGCATTCAATCAGTAACACATAGGATCACTTTATTTATTTATTGTCTTTTTATTGGATGATGACATCATATAACGGTAATAACATGGTGTCACCATTATAATGAATATTTTCTCCTTCGAGGCACCCCCTCCCAATCTTAGATGCCTACTGGGCAACCAATAGTTGGGCCCTTTTGAGTTCAATGAATTCAGTTGTCTTTATCGAAACCACCTTATGTTCTTCTGTCACATTCAAACAAACTCATATGCGGTTGAGAATCTCACCTCTCACGAAGTTGTAAAAATGAAAAAAAAAAAAAAAACCCCACAATAATGTATTGGTGATCTATGGCAGCAATGAGGATAATGTTTGCTTTCCCATGCTCCTATCCATTTTAAGAAGTTCAGAAGAAGACAATCAGATATGGCTTTGGCGCAAAGTTCACTTGTCGGCATATTGGTGCAATATCTCTTTAAGATGTTTCCAATTTTGGTTGGACGCCTGCACAAATCGAGATGGTTGCTTTTGTGTGAGAAATCAAGTGTACACCATCTCTAAATTCGAGTAATATTCATTATAACGATTCTTATATAAAAAAAATATCATCACCTAACAACAAAATACTTAAATTAAGTGAGATTATTAGAATATTGAGGTTCAATAGGTCATATGGTGTTATATTATTAAATAATAATATTTTGTATTACTAATAACATAATATCATTGTTATATTAATTATTTATTCTCAAACTTCAACTTTTGTAATTATTAAATCATTATATTTTTTGGGAACTTATAACTATAGTGTCATAATAGACACTGGCCACAAAATCCATGTATGCACAAATTTTTTTTAGAATTTGTTAATAGATTTTATTTTCACAATCTATTTTCAAATTTGTTAAAATTAAGGATTAATAGCATTTTTCGTCTCTAACATATGTATGTTTTATCAATTTGATCATCATTGTATTAATTTTGTCATTTTGGTCTTTAAATTTCAATTTGTGTCACTTTGGTCCCTAATCAGACAATTATTTAAGTTTTTTTTTGACAAAAGTGACCACGTGTTATTTTTCAAAAGGTATCACGTGACCAATACGTGATCATCTTGATAAAAACTTAACGGTTCGTTTGTGTAGGGACCATTTAAACGCAAATTGGTTATTTTAGGGACAAAATTGATAAAATTGATATTTTAAAGATCAAATTGACAAAACGTACATACTTTAAGAATCAAAAGAGCAAGAAGAAGACTCATATGGATGGACTAAAAACGTACATAATTGTCGAGCTCGTTGTTTTAAACAAGTTTAAAAAATTGTTAAAGTTTGACTCGTTAAGAAAATGAATCGAGTTTCAATCGAGCCCAAAACGAGTCGAGTCTTTTAGGCTCATTTTCTAAATGAGTCTGAAAAATTGTTCAAATTTAACTCGTTTAAAATATAAAATTAAATTCGAATTAAATCCAAACCAAATACAAATAATTTGACTCAATTAATATCCCTAGTACCCTACACGCAGAAACCAGAGTTAATGTGAATGAACTGACTTTGTCGGTCTCTCTTTCCCCCAAACTTGGAACTTCCCACGCCACACTCTTTTGATTTAGGTAGAATTACACTCAGATCTCTTAAAATTTGTCATTTAATCATTCAGACTCTTTGATATCTATACTAATAAGATAGAGGCAATTTCAAAATTTCCCAATTGAAATCAATCCTCTCAATTTAGAAAAGCAGAAGAACGGTTAGGATTTAATTGAAGTTTAAATCCATGGTTCAGATCTCATCTAAATTCACCTAATTAAATCCAATGGCTCACATTCCATCTCACTCAAAACCCAAATCCCGCTCAAACTCACGCACGCCTGACACACACAACTCCCATCAACAGTCAATAATATCTGCACGCAACACCACTCTCTCCTCTCTCACCTCTTGCTCCTCTACTGGAAGAAGACCCAGGTAGCCAGACCCTCTCTCTTTTTGTCTACTGGAAGAAGACCCAGGTACCTCTCTCTCTCTCTCTCTCTCTCTCACAAATCACACGCACGCCCTCACCAGAAATCGTTGCAGGTTTCACTCTTTGAGTCCCTATCTCGCTGTCTCTCCCTTTCTACGCCTTCATCTCTCTCTGTCATCATCTCTCTGTTTCTCTTTCCCGCAGCCCAGATCTAGGTCTCCACAATGATTCCCTCTTTTTCTATCTTTCTCTCATTCTCTCTGTTTTCATCTCTCTCTCACCAGCCCCACTCTACAGGCCCACAACCCCAATACCTTCATCTCTGATTTCCACACACACACGGACTCCATTTTTGTATGCAAACCCAGATCCAAACCCCACCCACCAGTTGGGTAGCTAAAGAACAACTACAGATTTTTGAATTTTTCTTTGTGATGAACTTTTTGCACCACCGGTTGGGTAGCCGAAAAAATCTGTGACGAATTTTTGACGTCACCAAGTGTTTGATGAAATTTCTCAAAGAGCTGTGAACAATCACAACAACCACTATAGCCATGAATACATTCATATCCACATAGCACATGTACGTCATATAGATAACAACTGATAGGTGTGTGGAATAATTTGATGAAACAGGGATAAACACCCATCAGCCGTGGACATGTTTGAGCAGATAACAAATGCTTCCAAAGGGAAGCAAATTGTGATGTTTCTCAATTATTTTTTATATGTATTGTGTTACTAAAATTTCGGTATTCTCTCTCAGATTAAAAAAAACAGTGAGAAAACTTGCTGGATATTTTTCCACTGCTATAGTGAATGGAAGGTGCAGAGACAAGGTACCATTTTTTTTTCTTATCTTCTGTTTCTTCTGAGCTATTAAATATACCATATTTGTCACCAAAAGTTTGGTTTATAGCTTGGAATAATTGTTGTTTGATGATATGTATACAACTTTGTACGATTAGCAGAGTTGTACTATGCCAGAAGCTATGGCATGAAAATAAAAGGACCATCAAAATGTTCCAAATATGAGAAAGTGAGTCAGCTGTATTATCATTATCACAACATCTTAGTCTATTCTTGAGTATTTAATTAATTGGTACTCCACATGATTATTAATAGTGATTTGTTTAAAATTTTGTCATGTTTCATATTAATAATTCTCAGGATACCCAAGCTGTGCTCTTTCAACCAGCCGGTGAATTCCTTCCCATGATCAATGAGGTTATTCTTCACTCTTCATCTTATTGAGTCCAGTAATAAATACATTGTACATTTGCAAATCTAAAATAGTATTCTCCAACATATCAGCTTCCAGGTGTACCAAGCTTTGTTGGACACCACCAAATCTACTCTAGGTGCTAAAGGTGGAGAATAATAAGTTTTGTGTCTTCGTACATTTCTGTTGTGTTGATGAGTTGGTATGATCTCTCTTCTCTCTCTCTCCTTTAAAAAAAATGAAAAAAAAAATTCTAGACCCATTCACTATTTAGTACTTATATATAGCAAATATAAATTATTCCATGCCTGAAAACACTCTATAATACCAAAAATTAATTTTTTTAATTATGCAATTTATAATGAAAGTGAACAAAGAAAAGATAAGAGATAGGGGAGAAAGAAAAGAGATATAGATGTGGATTAGTGGAGTTGATTATCATTGGGAAATGTGTTAGATTAGTTAATATTTTTGAGAAAAAAATTGGAATGAAATTATACCATTTGATCAAAGTAGATGAAAATTGAATCAATCTTGATCGTTGTTATACTTTTATAAGTTTAGAATTCAAATTATTAGTTGTAATATTAGATAGATAGTGTATTAATCAATATTGTTAATATTTTAATCCATTCATGATATACATGGGTCATTGTCTACTTTTATACCGGGACCATTTGTTAAAAAGTAATTGTTTATTTAATTTAATGTATCCTAATAAACTAGAGGTTGGGCAGTATGGATTGTTTATTTGCAGTACAGTTCAAGCTAATCCAAACCAAGGACTAATTTCATTACCTTCAAATTGGATAATATGGGTGAGAGAATTTGACTCTTATTGTCTTTCATGATGGGAGCTAGCTCAACCTGTAATGCTAGAGAATCAGGGAGATCATCCTTTTGCTACATAAACTGAGAACTCTAATGTTTTAGTCCTTGGACTGATAGTATTTTATAAATTTACTTTTACGTATATTGTTTTTTCTAGCTCTTTGATTTTGTTTCAATATAGGAATCAGTGAATGAGTTTCATGTGGTGTATGTTTTTGTGATGTTGATTGCTAAAGCTTTTTTTTTTGCTAGGCTTAAATGTGTTCTCAAGTGATAATCTTTTTTGTTTTGGTCTTACCTATAATTTTCATCATTGTGTTTTCCAGGTCACTGCGTACCCATGTTGCTTGATGGAGCCAAGTTTACTTCGACGATGAACAGAGAATTCTTGAACTTTAAGCAAATTTTTTGCTTATAAAATTGTGTAAATATAATATGTTGACTACTTTTACATTAGTTACAATTTAATGTCTTTTGATTGAGCATCTCACTCTTATTCAATTGCCATTTTTTCTTAATATAAGACTACCAAAATTAAAGTCTACTGTATCACAAGTAAATTCTAATGAGATTTTTGTTTACGTCATGAGGTTTGCTTAATGAGGTTTTTGTTTCTGTCACTTTTGTTAGTTGGCAATTTATGATGTTGTGGTCATTCATTCATTGTTTGTGTAATTTGGAATGATGTTTTCTAGCATGGAATTCTTTCCTAAATTGGTAATTACCTAGCCTCTTTCCCCATTCTTAAATTGTGAGCATGGAATTCCTTTCGATCATATACTGAACAAATGCCACATCTTTGGTTATGCACATGGTTAGTTTGATGAAATTTCTCATGAAAACATTGTTATTTGGATTGAATGAACAATAGGCGCACTTTTGACTCTTGATTTTCATAGTTTAATTGTTTTGGTGTTAAGTTTTAAGGGTTTACAATACTACTTGAGTAAGAGGAGGATAGGTGTGTGTTTTGAAGGTTGATGAGTCCATCAACGCAATGCATTTAACAACGAGGAAGGGGGGACATGAGCTATGGGTCCTAGAGAAAGGATGCAATGGTGAATGTGTTGTCGGTGACCTTGATAAGGAAGGAAGCATCAATTTCATTTGATAACAATTTTATTGTTTTGTTTTATTAGAAGTTAATTTCAATTTTATTGTTTTGTTTTGTTTTATGCAAAATTAGTACCCCATATCTCTTACGTCGCTGCCCAGCCACCATCGCCTTGACCCATCGAAGTAAACCGCCAGTGGCTCCCAGTTCCACCAACAGTCATGTAACTTCGAATCCAAATCCAAATCTTAATCTTAATTGTATTACTTAGATTGAATATCTTGGGATGTGTGTGCATATGTTTTTATTAGTTGTGGCTATTGTTTTTGCTCTTCCAATGAATTAAAGAGGTGAGTTTTGTTTGCCTGAACATAATTTTGGGTATATGTTTTAGCTCTTAGTAATTGTTGTTTGGCCACAGTCAACAACTCAAGGTGTAATTGAATAGTGGGTATGAGAACGAGCATACTTTCTTTTGCTTTGAACGTGAATGAATATGTACATGTAGGAATGGAATATTATTGCCATGGAAATCAATGCATATTAGCCATATTATTGGTATTAATTTTGATATGTTTGACACACTGATGTAGAGATAAAAGTAGGGATCGACAACGAACTATTCGCATTAGTTCTTTCAATCTTTTTTGTTTTGGTCTTACCTATAATTTTCATCATTGTGTTTTCCAGTTCACTGTGTACCCATGTTGCTTGATGGAGCCAAGTTTACTTCGACGATGAACAGAGAATTCTTGAACTTTAAGCAAATTTTTTGCTTATAAAATTGTGTAAATATAATCTGTTGACTACTTTTACATTAGTTACAATTTAATGTCTTTTGATTGAGCATCTCACTTTTATTCAATTTCCATTTTTTCTTAATATAAGACTACCAAAATTAAAGTCTACTGTATCACAAGTAAAGTCTGATGAGATTTTTGTTTACGCCATGAGGTTTGCTTAATGAGGTTTTTGTTTCTGTCACTTTTGTTAGTTGGCAATTTATGATGTTGTGGTCATTCATTCATTGTTTGTGTAATTTGGAATGGTGTTTTCTAGCATGGAATTCTTGCCTAAATTGGTAATTGCCTAGCCTCTTTCCCCATTCCTAAATTGTGAGCCTGGAATTCCTTTCGATCATATACTGAAAAAATGCCACATCTTTGGTTATGCACATGGTTAGTTTGATGAAATTTCTCATGAAAACATTGGCGCACTTTTGACTCTTGATTTTCATAGTTTAATTGTTTTGGTGTTAAGTTTTAAGGGTTTACAATACTACTTGAGTAAGAGGACGATAGGTGTGTGTTTTGAAGGTTGGTGAGTCCATCAACGCAATGCATTTTAAAAAAAGTAGTGTCCTTAGATTAATTTTAAATCTTGATACAATTGATGCTCAATTTTCTTTGTTATATAGTGCCTTCAGGCACGGGTTATTACTAGTTTAAAATATTACATACAACCCCTCTAAAGTTTGTACGCGCGTAACACTTAGACTCCTGCTGTAAATATATCCGTTAAAAAATTACACCTAGATCCCCTTGAAGTTTGTACGCATATAATACTTAGACTTTTTAAATTTAAAATGTTATATTTAGACCAAAAATACTTCAATCAAAGATAGAATATCAAATATTTTAAATTTTACAACCAAAATTTATGTTCTATTGTATCATTTATTGAAATAAAATCAAAAATAAAAATTTAATTTTTTCTTAAAAAATTGTAATTAGTATACAATTATACTATCTATTGGAATAAAATTAAAAAATAAACAAGGGATCTAAGTCATTCTTAATTGAACATGACTTTTACAACCAAAATTCATATTCTATTATGTCATTTATTTAAATAAAATCAAAAATAAAAATCTAATTTACAAAAAAAAAAAACATAGTTGGTATATAATTATAATATCTATCAGAATAAAACTAAAAAAATAAACAAAGGGTCAAATTGTAATGAATACAATATATTTTAACTTCAATTGAGATAGTTTAGTATTTTAATTTGATCATATAAACGACCAAATTAAATTCCAGTAGACAATATAATTGTATACTAATTACGATTTTTTAAGAAAAATTTAAATTTTTTATTTTTTATTTTATTTCAATAAATGATACAATAGAACATGAATTTTAATTGTAAAATTTAAAATATTTAATATTCTATCTTTAATTGAAATATTTTTGGTCTAAGTATAACATTTTAAATTTAAAAGGTCTAAGTAATATATGTTTACAAACTTCAGGGAGTCTGAATGTAATTTATTAATGGATATATTTACAGTAGGAGTCTAAGTTTTAAACGTGTACAAACTTTAGGGGTTTGAATGTAATATTTTAAATATCAAAGGATATGCATAATTAATTGACAAACTTAAAGAGGTATGAGTATAATTCTCCCTTTGATTTATTGCTTCAAGAAACAGTACCCACCTCCCCCAAATCAGTCACATTCTGACCATACACATCGATCCCAAAATTCCATCTTTTCCATGCAAATTGACCCCTCAGGCATCAGCACTGTCAGACAGTGACTCACGAACGACCTTACCATACAAAAGTTGAAAGCTTTGGACCGCTACCATATAAGCCTTTCCCTGGTATATATTCATCTCCTCCCTCACATCTTACCTTCCCTTACCTGCTTTACATAACATTTCTGCACAGTTTCTCAGATAAAACCTACCTTCATTTACCGCATATTATTTCAACTCTTGGGGGTTGGTCAACATTATTTTCCAAAGGATTTAATTTTGTTGTATAAATATACTTTTCTTATATCATTAGAATCATTATTAATATTTATTAAAGTTATTAATATTTATCAAAACTGTGATCTATTCGTATGCTATGCCGCCCTCCAAAACGACAAGAAAAAGCTCTTCTTTACTTTTGCTTTTGCGTAATTCTTGAGCACTTTTAATTAGATTTAGATTTTGGAGCTACGTGATGGCCCTAGTCCCAATGAAAGAGGACAATTCCTTGATAGGGAATGACAAGGGACAGTATGGTGTGAAATTTCCACGGTCACATTACTCTAGGCACACATATGTATAGACAGATGCATGATGCAATAATGTAGTATTATTGCATTTGATTGTAACGTTATAACTATGGACGGATCGTAATATAAACTTTGGATCTACACGATCTGAACTGTTGTGGTACTTTTATAATTGAAGAGTTTAAGCAGCTCAAGTAAGAAGTTCTGTTTTATTATTATAAATAGTTGAAGTACACCCTTATTACCTTTACCTTAGATAGAGATTAATCTCCTGACCTCCTAATTATGAGAGAGTCAAGTGGTCACAACTAGATTACACTAACTTTTTTCAATTCACAAAATTTTTCTGTTGAAATTAGGGATGCCAATGGATTACGATATCTTGTGTTTTGATGTCAATGAGTTATGGTACTTTTGTTTTGTGTCAATTTCTTTATTTTACGTGTTTAACAACCATTTTAATTATTATATAATTTTATTAAAATAAAAATCACATCTTCTAATTCTGTATCCATTTTAAATAGTCTGTTTAATTGTCATGTACAAAGAAAACCTCATCGCTTTCATGGTTTACCTCGGGATGAACGGCAACATCACCGTCATTCCATGTGTCATATTATTCCAAGGACTTGACTATGGTGTTAAAATAAAATTTCGGTACACACCTTTATTTATTATATTTTTAGTTATTTTTATCATATTTATGATTATTTTTATTATTGTTGTGATACTCCAAAAAATAATAAAAATAGTTATCACAACAGTAGTAAAAATATCCATAAAATGTGATAAATTTTTTGTATCAAAGAAAAGTGGTAAAAATAATTACCACAAATATGATAAAAACACACTCATAACAATGATAAAAATACCAACAAAAATAATAAATCACCCACAAAAATAATAAATTTTTTAATTGTAAAATAACCTATAAAAATTATAAAAACAACAATTCAAATGATAAAAATTTAATGTGATATTGACATACTAACATATTCTTGGTGTCTAGTTTATTTTTTCTCACCATTTTGTTTATTTCACTTATGTATTTCTACTTTAAATAAGGAATTTAGTAGACTAGTGAGATCAACTGAAATTCTATATAAAATTTAAGGGTAGTTCAAGTTATAATAGAGACGAACTGTACGTAAATTCAGATGTCATAAATTTGAGTCTTGTCAATCTGTTGGAGTCAGATCATAAGGAATTTATCTTTCATGAATACCCTAATCTCAGCGTGGATAATTTACCTTTGATCGGACTAGAGAAGGGATTAATCGAGGTGTGTCTAAACTGACTCAGACATATCTAATGGTTTAACCAAAAAAACAAAAAATTCTATATATGAAATAGAAAAAAAAATATCATTTGACATTTGAATTACATGCAAATATGACAACCTCTTGGGCCCTATTATATAAAATTCAAATTAGTGATGAACAAATAGTATAACACGAACTCAAAATTTCGTTTAGATAGCAAAGATGAGTACCATTTACCTCCCAGTAGATAAGAATATTCAAGGTTACCACATTAAATATAAATTAATAGCATGGGTTGAGCATAAATTAGGTCATAATTCTTTTCAAAACAATTTATATTTCAGAAATAATTTTTTGTCACAATATTTTCATAGCACGGTGCCTATAGAATATAAGAATCGTATTTATTATAACTTCACACTAATTTGTACAACTGAACAAAAAAAAAAGTGGAAGCTTTATCTATACCTTGCTTAAAACTACAAAGGCCACCAATTCATCCAGCTTCTCTTTTTTGAATAATAAGAGTAAGTTGTCAAATTCCTTGGGATGTATTTAATTCCAACTTGGCCTTCTTTTTATTTTACTTAGCAATAAGGAAAAAGTTGGAGTACACGAGTCAGCTGGTCCAAATTCCCAACCTAGAACTCCACTGCGTACAGTTTAAGACGTTTTGCCAATACAATGGACTAGAATATTCAATAAGGTCCATCTATAGTATTGAAAATTAATTTTTTGATATTATAGTTACACTTTTCATTAGATAAAAATATAACACTTGTAAATTTTATTTGTTTTTATTTTAATATTTTTTATAATCAATGACTATAAATTAATAAATCAAAATTTAAGACCATTAATAAATTTTAGTTCGGTACCAAAAAAAATCATCGGTGCGATTAGGGTAGTTAGTCGAACGAGTTCGAGCCAAACTTGAAAAAACTTGTTTCTTAATCGAGCCTAAAAAATTGTTCAAGTTCGGCTCGTTTAGAAAACGAGCCGAGCCTAAACGAGCTAAATACAAGTCGAGTCCGAGCTGAGCCCAAGTATTTGCACATAAACGAGCCGAGCCTGTCGAGTTTTAGCCGAGCTTATATGACTTGTTTTCTAAACGAGCCTAAAAACTTGTTCAAGTTTGGGCTTGTTTTAAAAACGAACCGAGCCTGAACGAGAAGAACTCGAACCGAGTTCAAGCCAAACTCGAGTAGTTCAGTTTAATTAACAGTCCTAGGTGCGGTAGCCATGTCTATTCAATATGCTAAAATAACGTTGTTCTAGAAATATGGTCAGAAGGTTTAATAGACTTATTCCAATGTGTCTGAAAATATTCAAAAATAAGGGGAAGAATGAGAAAAATGGTTTGGTCTAAGTCTTGGCTTACTATGAAAAGTATGTTTGCTTAGAACCACACGACACATAATATTCGTCTTTGGGGGGCTTGTGCTTGAAAGGGTGAAGAAGTGAAACGATTTTTCAGTGATGCTTAAATAGATGAATGGATGTCAATGTACATGTTGACCATGAGCATGATCATGAATAAAGTTTTATGCTTAAACGATTTTTTAGTGATGCTTAAATAGATGAATGGATGTCAATGAACATGTTGACCATGAACATGATCATGAATAAAGTTTTATGCTTAAACGATTTTTATGTCATTTACTTTTGTCTATGTATTCATGATCATGAATAAAGTTTTGTGGACCTTACGCTAAAGAACAAATGATGACACCGATGGCTGTGTTTTCTTGGAAAGTGGGGCATGCTTAAACCTCGGACAGTTTCCTGTAAAGGACATATGACGTGGTTCCATATTTGGCGGCCGTACTTGTTTTGATGCCAGGAACTTAAGCGGCTGACGTGGATGCCTGATTTTAAGGTATTATTTATCGATCAAAGCTATTTTTGAAACAAATTTATTAAAATATAATATTTTTAAATTTATTTATCAAATTATAATACTTTTTAAAAATAAAATGAATAATTCTACTTTTTTTTACTTAAAAAAACGCTGTTAACAATCCCACTTTTAACTAAAAAATCTGATAAATACCATTTTTTAATATGGTATCGAAAATACTAACTAATTGTACCTACTTATTTTGTCAACTTAACTTATTATTGATACATAGAATGCCATAAATCTTATTTTTTTTATTATTTAATTTAATGATGATAATAAATTTAAAAAATAAAAGTAATAATGCTAAGGAAAAAGTAAAATTATCATTATTTTTTGCGTCTTTTAGTTGGTTGTTTCCACGCATCTTCGTTGGGTCCATAATTTCCAATCCCTTCCTACTGTTAAAATAACTAATTAAATGAAGATAGGTAGGAGTAGGCGTACCAATTTGATTAGCTACGCAAATTAAAAAATCATTGTACCCCATCCTTGAACGTTCGATAGAGCCTCAGAAGTACTTTGAACCGTTTGACTTGATTTTTTTCTCATAAGCTGTTCAATTTGGATTGGGCGTTCTGCAACTCAATCTCGAACAAACCTTTAATTAAATAGATAACGAATAGAATTTTGAGCAGTCCAATTGATTATTCATATTATTATTAATGCTTTTTAGATTATTGAGTTAAATTTAAAATCAAAATAAATATTATTCTTTGGATGAGTGTGGGATTAATGAACTCCACTTAAAAAATTGATAGGACTTACAATTTTTTATATTTTATTTGAATTTTATAACATTACTCTTAAAAATTTATGCTCTATGGACTTGTAAAAAATTTTCCGAGGGAAAATTTATGGCCATGGTATCGCCATTGGTGCCATGCTGTATCAAAATTAATTACAGTCATACATTTTTGTTTGAATTAAAAATGATAAAGTTGTAACATATAATAAAATAAATTCCTCTATTTTTGCCTATGTATGTCTTATTGATCAGATAGGCTAGGCTCGAATCTTCAATTAAGAGGAAACCCAGAATCAATCAGGCCATTAAAGCTGCGAATTGGTTAACTTTACAGGAGACTTGTGGTAGTGACGTTTGTGGCGACGAGACGCTGCAAAAGTTCCGTGACTCTTTTTGTAACGTTGATATTATATCAATATTATTAGTTTTATTGGCCAATAATATATAAAAAAATAAATTTTATATAAATTAATAATTATATAAACTAATAATTATTTAAGTGAATTTATTTTATTATTAATTAATAATATCATATAATAATATTGATATAATATAATAGTTATATTGAATATTTATTCATGCTAAATCAAAGTTACTTTGTTGATCAACCCACTAACCCCCCGCACTAATCCCTTGCGATAACTCCACCATTTCCAACATTGAAAAGATAGACTACTAGTTAGTCAAAACAACTTCGACGTCATTTCCGGAACCGAACACTGAATTCCAATCCAATTTACTACATAGTTCAAATAACATTTTATTTTTTCGGTTGCAAAATGTCTAGACTAGCCACCAATTAATTTCCTCCACTTCAGTGGTATGAGACCTGAGGGTCCATCCGAGTGACAAAGTCTCTCAGTGCCGCACCCTTATGTGCCACGTTCGAATACTCTCCTCTATTCTCTAGCACTCTTTAATTAAATTTATGAATTCATCTTGTCAACCAGTCAAGTTTAAATAATGTAAAACTCGGCTCGATTTATATTAATTACTGTATATAATTGATTTTGAATCAAATATCAAACAAATGTTATTTAATCCAATTTTTTTTAGTAACGATTGACATCCTAGCCAATTGATCCACAACATGAGTTGCTGAAATAATGTATTCAATAGCAAAATTATTGAAACTTAGCAATTTGATCACGTAACGTGATTTGATGATGTGATAATTAAAATACCATCATATTATTATTAAAAGTATAAGTGTTTCTGTTTTTAATTAAGAATATATTACTTATTTATCACTAAATCAAAATACGAAATCACTTTTTTATTATTATTATTATAAAGTGTCGTGATTTTGTGCCGTTCCAACTGACCATCAATTTCAATAGTATTATTTTGTGCTACCTGATGCCGGACCCTTTTTGCTTTTCACGTTTATTTGCGGCTTGAAATCTTTCGCTTGTGACCTCCAAGGATAAAATCTAACCATGGTTAGCAAACCTCGAGTTAAACAATGGTTAAATGGTGTCCCTAACCCCTATAAATTGGACCCTTCGGCTTCTCCATTCCCTCATCACTTCTCTTCCACTTACATACTTTCCTTGTTATTTCATGGTGGAGCTCGTAATTCTTTCCACTTCTATCTTCCTTTAATTTTCCATTGTTCTCTCTTTCATTCTCGTTCATATCTCACTTTCTGGTGCGTTCTCTCTCTCTCTCTCTCTCTCTCTCTCTCTCATGATTTCCACTGTTCTTGGTGTTCTTATTCAAAAAAAAGCGAATACCTGCTCATATAATGGACACGAACTTTTTTTTTTATTCATAATCATGTGAAATTGAATTGTTGTTATGTTTGTTGCAGGGTGAAATGGCAGCCAACGGGAACGGACGTGTGAATTTGGCGAACCGAGGTGCTGGTCGGAACGGACTAGCGAAGATCCAGACGCAGACGAGGCAGAACGGAATATGCCACGACGACAGTGCACCTCCGGTGAAAGCTCAGACGATCGATGAGCTTCATTCTCTTCAGAAGAAGAAGTCGGCGCCTACCACTCCCATTAACGGGACTCAAGGTGCTTTTGCTGCGATTTCCGATGAAGAACGCCAGAAACAGCAGCTCCAGTCCATTAGGTATATAATCATACATGCACATACCAACTCGCATGTCATCAATAACCATATCATAACATGAACCCGCATAACATCAATAACTAGCGTATCATAAAATCCGTTAAAGCAGGGTGAGATTCCCTATGACTAAATATTTTTTTAAGAAAATACTATTTGGATTTAATTTTAAAATTTAATTGAATGTAACTATTAAAATAAAAATAAATTTTGCTTAACATTGAAATTTATAATTAATCTAATAATTGTAGTAAATTAAATCTTCAAATTAGGTCTATGCAATATTACTCTTTTTTTTTTCAAATCATCTATTTGTTTTTCGAGTGAGATCTATTTGTATACAAGTTAGTCCTCGTGGGGTCAAAAAAGAAAAATAATAAAAAGAAATTGGGTGAAAAACGGGGGTGAAAAAGAAAAGAAAAGTAAAGAAAAGAAATCAAGATTTGTGAAACACCCTTGATCTAGGGGTCACTGTCATACGGAGAAGTTTGAATAGCAAGACAGCAGAGAATATTATGATGATGAACTTTTACCACGATCAAGCATTTCGGTGGGCTGTTACCCAGAACGAAAACCGGAGTTAGGTGGGCCCTCCTATCTTACGTGTCAGGCACTTATACTGCCACGTTTTTGGATGCCACAATTTTTTTTTTTTCGAACAGGGATGCCACATTCGATAGCCTTTGCTTTGTCTCAACTCTCAAGAATCCAATGCAATGTGAAAATTAAAAAAAAAAGAATTAAAGCTTTTTTTTTTTATTTAAAAGAAGATCTTGTTTGATTGGATTTACAAATCTACTCTACGGAAATCTTCATTTTTACAATTAGAAGTCTTTGTCCATAACATGTTTTGGACTCTTAAATACTACCTAATTTTTTAGAACAATCATCCAAAAAAAAAAAAATTTAGTTTTTCTTTTCCCGTTGGAAAATAGAAAATTTTGAGAGAGAATTGCTGAAAGACTTTGCTTTTTTCATATTTCATTTAATTATGTCCTAACTGTGTTGCTGATCTTCGAACAGTGCCTCTTTGGCATCGCTGACGAGAGAGACTGGACCAAGGGTGGTGAAAGGAGATCCAGCAAGGCAGTCTGAGACCCCAAAGGTGTCACACGTCTCTCACCATGACTATTTCGCACCCACCATTAGCGTCAGTGACAGCTCTTTGAAGTTTACACACATCCTCTACAACCTCTCCCCTGCCGGTAATTCCCTTTTTTTCCCCCTTTTATTGAGAAAATATTTGTTTATACAGCGTAACCATCTAAATATCTAATAATAAATTAATAACTGAGCAAAATAAATTTCACTTTTTGAATGACTATCCATCTATGTAAAACAATAATCATACTGTGTAAAAAGTACGGTTCACTTTATCAATTTATTTGTTTATTATTGAATGATTATAGTATGTGACAATATTAATATAATATAACCACCATACAATATATTTCTTTCTTTTTATATCATTAATTAATATATGTTAAGCTGTATAACCAACAATAATTTTTACATCTAAATAAATTAATAAATTCACTAGCCTTATGTAATTGTTTATTATTAGTTGGTGATATTATATCAATATTATTAAAATTAATTAAAAATAGGTTAAAAAATTAATAAATTCCTAAAAAGATAAAAAGTGTGTTGAATACGGTCAAAAAAGTATGAATCACTTGCACTGGATGAAGGTAGAAAGCAAATACTGTATCGATTATATAAACCAGAAGAAATAGACCTTTTTTTTTGTTTTTTGTTTTTTTTTATGATGGAGGGAAGAAATAACTTGTATATGGGTTGGTGGTGAGAGCAGAGCTATACGAACAGGCCATACAGTATGAGAAAGGGTCGTTCATTACGTCAAGCGGTGCACTGGCGACCCTATCTGGGGCCAAGACTGGTCGGTCCCCCAAGGACAAACGCGTTGTCAGGGATGACACCACTGAGGATGATCTTTGGTGGGGAAAGTACGTGCCTCTCTCTATCTGTCTATCTGCCTCTACTCTCTTTCTGCACAGAAATGTCACACTCTCTGTTGATTTCTTCCGATATTTACTGCTCTTTAAGCTATGTGCGTGTACTGTTTTTATAGGGGTTCACCAAACATTGAGATGGATGAGCAAACGTTCATGGTGAACAGAGAAAGAGCTGTTGATTACTTGAATTCTTTGGACAAGGTGATTCATTCTTCCATCTTCTTCTAGTTGAGTTTCATGGGCGAGATGATAGGCTTTTACTAAGTGTTTCATATCCGAAAGTTAGGTTCCTAAAAAGGATAAAAGGAAATTCTCCCATGTTTAAAGGGAAAAAATAAAGTTTAAGTTAAAAACTTATTTTTAAATAGTTTTTTTGACTCTGCCCCTACCTATAGTTTTTGATAATTCTAAAGGATACATACATCCCTAGAGTTTCTAATGTTATAATGATATTTCTTGTCATATTTTTTGTGTGATATAGTTATTATTTTTCCATAAAAATTATTTGTCTGAAAATTCTTCTTCCCCTTTTTCTTCACACTCACTCTCGAATACATGCACGACATGTGATGAAATCATTGTCAAAAAAATCTCACCCAGATCCCCATCTGTTTTTGACTAAAATTTGTAATTTAAAAAATTCTTATATTTAATAATTTTTAACATTATCGGGGTCCTCAGTGTAATTTACCAAAAAAACTTCATTTGCGTATGCCTGTCACGCGTTTTTTAAATAAATCATCACTTTCAAGAAACTGTAAGACTCTTGAGATTCTGAAGATAGAGTGATGGTATCGTTCTTGTCTTTTTGTCGGATTTGGCCATTTGCTATTATGCGCCATAGGTTTAATCTACCAATCTCTTCTTACGAATAAAATATTTAAAGCAACGATTATACAACGTGGTGGTAGTCTAATCGATGAATAATAAATAAATAAGACAAGTGAATACCGCTAATCTATAGTTTTAAATGTGAAAGTTATTAGTAGTTGTACAT
Source organism: Ilex aquifolium (assembly GCA_951799425.1). Lineage (NCBI taxonomy): Eukaryota > Viridiplantae > Streptophyta > Magnoliopsida > Aquifoliales > Aquifoliaceae > Ilex > Ilex aquifolium. The sequence goes on along the minus strand of OX637391.1, from coordinate 14,035,182 downwards.
TTTTTTGGGATCCACTAGTTTTACATTGTTAATTATAATTGATTAGTTATACTGCATGGCGATGGTGACATGCGTAAATATTCGGTGTAATGCTGACACCATGTCATAATTGATATGTGGTGTCATCATCTAATAATAAATTTATAAATGGGTTAGGTGAACCCCACTTGAGTGGTTATTAAATGTCATGGCAAGATGGTTATTAGAATATGTGGAATCCATCTATTTATTTGATATGTTTTTATTGAATGGTTACACTATATGACAATAATGATTTGGTATCACCGTTACACTCAATATTTTTTTCATGGTGGGATAATGTAATAGTTATATAACTTATATTGAATATTTTCTCCTAACTTCCGATGCATCTGTAACCGCTGCTTTGTTAGGATACAATTATACTATTGAAAAATAAATTTTATTTTTTCATCTGATAAAAATAACATGTTTAATATCTTATATTATATTATTTTTTAAATATATCATTTAATTTAAATTAAAATAAGGCAGATAATACGCCAGGCGGTCCGGTTCCTTCATAAGAGATTTTCATCATCTCAGTTTCAAATTTTTTGTCGGTTCCAATCATTCTCGTGGGTCCAATTGGGTGTTATTAGAACCCCTAGTAATTTACTAGCTGAGCCTACTATTGGTAATGGACTGAAACCCACAAATTCTGAAACTGAGGATCCAGTCCCATGTTTTGGTGCTCTCATAATTTGGATCTGAAAAGCTCTGGCTGTTTGCACCTTGTGTTGCTCATGTAGGAGAAAAACTCTTCTAATTTGTCTATGGAATCCATTGAAGCTATTAAATGCATCTTACCATGCAGTTGTTCTGTTGATACCATTTTTAGTAGATTACACATTCTTGGCATACCATGCTCAGTGATAAATTTTAGGAGCTGTGGGGACAATCAGTCCCCCAAGTTTAGAAATCTTTCTATTGTTATTACTTATGGATAATCTCAAGTTTCACAAATGTGCGGCTCCTACACTCTTTCAAAAAATTCGTTTGCTCTGACAAAATTCTAGATCTGTCATTTGCCATACTTGACCATGACTGATCCAGAAACTGTAGGTCAATGGTAGTAAAGTTTTAATCTCATGGGATTATGAATTAAGCATTGTGAAAACAATTCAATTCAGTAATCTCATGATCATTCACTTTGTTATGTGGTGGTGTAACAAAATATGAGACATCTTGGTCACTTTTGGGGAACACTATCCCTGTGAGCTTAGGAAGGGATGAGTGACTTGGAAATTGATATGCATAATATAATACTCCCTACCTTTCTGGTTAAGTATAAGCTTTAAATGATGTAGCGCTTTGAACTTTCATAATGTATCTGCTTAACTTAGTTCTCTTTAATTTCCGAAGCATGGATTCATTAAGCAAAGTATATGGGTCACACAGTGAAGTAAATACTGTAACAACTAGACAAGTTGAAAGGTGACTTTGGTTTCAGTGAATGGTGATTGATGATGGTGCATATGAATGATTTTCAGGTCTTTGTCAATGATCAATTTCTGAACTGGGACCCTGAGAACAAAATCAAAGTCCGGATTGTCTCTGCCAGAGCTTACCATTCCTTGTTCATGCATAACATGTAAGTAAATGGAACTAAAAGTCAGTTAATTTGCAGAATTTGATTGTGCTTGCCCTTCCCTTCTGCCAAAGATCTAAGGTTTAAGCCCTCCCAGATAAGTCTCCTTTACGATGAATAATGTTCTCCTCACTTCAATAATATGATCCCTTGATTACAATTAATAAATTAAATAAGACTTCATTGCATAATACTTAAAATTCAAAGGTATGGTATATGAAGTGATGTGATCGTGTATTAGTTCCAAAGTGCAAATCGATAACTGGGTGGGTGCAGGTGTATCCGACCCACTCCTGAAGAGCTGGAGAATTTTGGTACTCCGGACTTCACTATTTACAATGCTGGACAGTTCCCGTGTAATCGTTATACACACTACATGACATCCTCTACTAGCATAGATTTAAACCTTGCTAGAAGGGAAATGGTCATCCTCGGCACCCAGTACGCCGGGGAAATGAAGAAAGGCCTATTCAGTGTAATGCACTATCTCATGCCTAAGCGTCAAATCCTCTCCCTCCATTCTGGCTGCAATATGGGCAAAGATGGAGATGTCGCCCTCTTCTTCGGATTGTCAGGTAAAGTACCACTGGATCATTGTGCCAGTGTGGTGCTATCTCCTGCCAACCGATATGTGCCTTCTCTCTCTTGCTCTCTTCAAGACTGTCACATTTGATTTTAAACAGATCACTATTTTGCTTCTTTTTCCTATTTATGTTGTTATTTGATGAGTTCTATTCTATTATGTTTCAGGTACCGGAAAGACTACTCTGTCTACTGATCACAATCGGTACTTGATTGGAGATGATGAACACTGTTGGAGTGAGAATGGTGTGTCAAATATTGAAGGTGGTTGCTATGCCAAGTGCATTGATCTGTCAAGGGAAAAGGAACCTGATATCTGGAATGCTATCAAGTTTGGAGCTGGTACAGCACTAATTCTGTCCTACTTACCATACTTAAATATGCTCTTTTCTGTTACACCAAGCAAAAAAGTAAAAAGGATATTCAACAAAAAAGAAAAAGATCAGAGGACCTAGCTTGATATAAGCATTTTTGTTTTGGCTCGTTGCACTCCATTAACGATTGTAATTGATACAATTGTTTATCAATGTCAGTTTTGGAAAATGTGGTATTTGATGAGCATACACGAGAGGTGGATTATGCTGACAAATCTGTCACAGGTACGCATCAACCACATAATTCTTGATTGTTTGTTTTGTCTCTGACTTCTTAATGCTGGCATTTAATCAGATAAGTTGGGAGTTATGCTGAAAAATAGCTTTTTGGTAGGAGTTCCTCACTGCAAAGCATAGTTAATGTGTGGGGAAAAATTTGGAATTGATATATTCACTTGTCAAATAATTTGTTTAAATCGCTCTAAATCAAGCCTTGGTTTTTATTTTTATTTTTGGGCATTTGGTTGACAAGAACCAAGTAAAACAAATTTTTTTGTCATTGGAACCTTTCCAGCCTGAATTACTTGTCCAAAATACAAAGGAAGAGGGGCAATTACTTCAGTAAAATATGTTCATCGAACTTGACATATCTCCCAATGACCTGAGCTTGGTGATATAGAGAAATGAAAAGCTCAATTTAGAGATAAACTGGGACGTAGGATACTACTATCTTATATGTATTGTGAACTCATGAATGCTATTTTTCTTTATCAATTGCAGAGAACACTCGTGCAGCCTATCCCATTGAATACATCCCCAATGCCAAAATTCCATGTGTTGGCCCTCATCCAAAGAATGTTATACTGTTGGCCTGTGATGCTTTTGGTGTGCTCCCACCTGTGAGCAAGCTAAGCCTTGCACAGACTATGTACCACTTCATTAGTGGCTACACTGCTCTGGTATATATTTATTTTCTCATCAAATCCTTTTTTTTTCATTCAAAACAAGTTAAGGTTTGGGCAAAATGAGACCCACGGGAGGGAGCTTTAATAGAGTTTATGCTATCTATGCACCAAGGACAAATAAGCGGGTTGTTGTTTGATAGGAAATGAATCTGATAAGTGAATTTACTCCTACTGCAGGTGGCTGGCACTGAGGAGGGCGTGAAGGAGCCACAGGCAACATTCTCAGCCTGCTTTGGTGCTGCATTTATTATGCTGCATCCTACCAAGTATGCTGCTATGCTAGCTGCAAAGATGCAGAAGCATGGTGCAACAGGATGGCTTGTCAACACTGGCTGGTCTGGTGGAAGGTACATAGAAACAATAGTATATTCATAGCTTCCATGTCCCAGTATAATACACGACTCTAGATTTATGCATTAGAGAGAAGGATTTGGACTTAGTACTTCATTTGATTTGCAGCTATGGTTCAGGGAGTCGTATGAAATTGGCATACACTCGAAAAATCATTGATGCTATACACTCGGGCAGCCTTCTCGAGGCAGATTACAAAAAGACTAGTGTGTTTGGGTTTGAGATCCCAACTGAAGTCAAGGGTGTGCCTTCAGAAATCCTGGATCCAGTGAACACGGTTAGTTGGCTGTTCCTTACCCTTTTGTTTTTGTTTCTCTCTTATTTTCCACTTAGTTTTACAAATGGTATTCGAATTTGAATGCAGTGGTCAGATAAGAAGGCTTATAAGGACACACTGCTGAAACTGGCTGGCCTGTTCAAGAATAACTTTGGAGGGTTTATGACTCACAAGATCGGCAAGGATGACAAACTGACCGGGGAAATCCTGGCTGCAGGCCCTATCTTCTGATCTGGTGTGGTGATGGATGGAAATAAATATGTAGGCTGTAACAAATGGATGAAGTTAAACTATGAGTGCATGTAGATGTAAAAGTATGAGTGCATGCAGATGTAATCCTTTATATTATTCAGTTGAAGTTTAATTCCATGTTTAGAGCGGAGCAGTCCACTCCATGATCCTTTTCAACATTACTACATGTAAGAAGTGATTTCACTCGGAAATTTGCTAATTTGACAGAAATCAGGGAATGGAATTTGTTATATAAGCTCGATACCAAACAACTCGACGGATTTTGATGGTCTTAATGGCATCTCTTACATTTTGAAACCTGGCCAAGCTTTTATTACGATGGAGAGTCCTTGATAATAGAAACCAGGAATCACGAAGCATGCGCATCAAAGAAATTTTTTTTTTTTCTTTCTAAAGAACAATTCTACTTGGATCTATTTTTTTTTTTACTGAACACACAATGTCCAATTTCAGATGAAATCATTGTCCATTCAACAACTATAATGAATAGTTAGATCCCTAAATTAGATACTTTTTTAAAAAGTGACAATTACCCAACACATAATAAAAATTTTGATATCATGTTCTTGGCAAGTCAATTCAAGATTACAACAAAATCACCAAATCCTGTATGTTGAGGAAAAATCACCATGATTATTGATGGTGCTCGAAATCTTCTTGCCCAACTATAGCATTATATGGGATGAGGTCCAGAGGAGCTTCGTGTGTGCTTATAACAGGGGGTATGTTAAGAGTTGAAGTTGAAACAAAGATAGAAATATGAGTGATTCACCCTAACCGAAGGATTAAGACTACATCCACTATAAGGGAGACTCTTGCTACTTGAGGACTATATTGCTTGAGGAGGAAGATTGCGATTACAGAAGGTTCAACTAGGAGCCTTTTACAAAGTATTTTCTAGGTTTCTCCTGATATTCTTTCTTGCCTATCTCTTTTTTTTTTTTCTTTTCTATTAATATCTTTGTTGCACAGCGGTATCGTTTGTTATTTATACATCTTATTACTAGGGTTTCACAGTGGTTTCATTTTCTGGCTGATTCTATGGTCCTTTTTTTATTTGTCCTATAATTGAACTTGCCACCCTAACATTTTCTGCGCCCACTACGCTTGAAACGGAATATATGAGGTGTTTCCACTATCAGTGAATATTCTTTCTGTAAAAGTTATCAGGTATTGTCCCCTATTCACATGGTGTGATAGGGGTTACCCTAGATCTACGTAGTGTCGAGCTCCAAATTCCCGAGCAGACTCATATCATCGAACTTGTTGAAGCCGAGCTGGGTTCTGTTCTGGGCTGGACGATCTTGGATTTTTCATGGATACCATCTCGATGGGGTGCTTGGGCCATCTTTGGTGAGCCCTGGAGGAGTTTTGGGCTTGAAAGAGACCTAGACTTAAATCCATCATCATTAATTATGTTTCTAGATCATGATAATGATGAAAAATTAACGATAATCACAAATCTTATAAGATAGAGATAAAGTCTCGTTATCCCCCAACAAACAGAAGGGAGATTAGAGTGTAGGAGCGGACTCTTTTCATTCCAACTAATATAGCTTAACTTGTCACCTCAGGTCATTCAGCACTAGCTTTGCTCATTCGGTTTGGCCCCGCTAGCTTGGCCAACATTTCCGCTAGCTTTGCCAAACAACCCCCTAGCTCTGAACAACTCCACACTTAAGTACAGTAATGTCGATGGAAGTCGTTCAGATTTCGATAAGATCAGATCTTCAAATAACCTGGAAGAGATAAGGCCAAATCTAATGGATAAGGTCAAATCAAAAGGCAGAAGAGAATTTGAACTCTAAGCCTATAATGTCCAATCTTATAAAAGGGGCAACAGGCTCGCTAAAGAGTTATGTTGAATTCAACTCTTCAATTACCAACTTTTCTTTGAATCATTTATGACTTAAGTATTAGAGGGTTTGTAAGATTCTTTGGTCTTCGACTTCCTTTTCAAGTGATTGAAATTCGTCCAATCCTGTGTGGGAGCTACCTAAAAAATTAGGTCAACACTTTCCGAAATTTTGTATTCGTCCTACAAGAAAAAAATGGAGAGGAGAGAGGTAATTTAAGATCATTATTTTTTGGACCCGTTATTTAGATGTAGCCAAGGATCACCGCCATTTTCATGGAAGTTTAGAACATTACATCAAGAGGTATCTTTCTCGAATGAATATGTAAAAATATAGTTACATGTAAGGGTTAAAACTAACTTCCAAGAGTCATAATCCATCCAATAAAGCTTAAATTCTGATTTCGATCCGACTTGATTCATATGTTCCACTCGAATCGATCCAATTCTCATTTTAGAGTGTTTAGAAACACCCCAGATTGATTCGGATTCCACCCGGAATCTTGGGCTAGCCCAACCTGCTATAGGTTCGTGTTAGCCCTAGACCTACACCTTATGCTCAGACTCAACAAAAAGCTTGTTAAATTTATGGACTTTTTTATTATTAAAAAAAACACATTGTAAAAATTTACCATAATAGACCTAATGGTCATTAGACCGGATTGGGTAGAAATACTAACCTGGGATTCATCGTGATGATTTTTACTTGAGATTTGCAATGAAAATTCCTACGAGAAGAATATCGAATTCACTCACGAATTTGATTTTCGTAAGTTGCTAATATAGTTTTTTTTAGAGTAATCTCGATACTATATGTGAATGTCTCTATGATTAAGGAGAACCCTCAAAACTCATATTCCTAATTTTCCATGTTTTTTATTTTTAAGTATGGTAAAATATTAAGTAACACTCTATCATTGGTCCTTTTAATTAACCTAATTTTAAGGGATTATGATAAATCTCATATTTTTTTTATCTCACAACTCTTATGTATCTGTTTTCAAAAATTTGATTGTGTGGAATTCAGTTAGAGTCCTTATCATGTTTCAACACTTTTAAACTGCCCACTCCATCTCTCTCTTCTTATACCAGCTATCCGTCCCTCTCTCCCTCTCAGCTATCCACCCATCTTTTCTTATACCTAGTAGTGTCTTACACGTACACGCCTCTTCCTTCCTCTGTTTTACCTCATTGTCTTTTCTACAGGCACCAACTCCCTCTCGATCACTCTTCCCAACAACGCCTCTCTCTAATTCTCTTCCTCTTCTTCTCTGTGTTGGTCTTGTCAACACTAAGTATTTGCATGAAGCCACGGTTGTTCAGGCCTTATGTCTGTATTTGATCCCACAATACTAATTCTATGTATTTGCTATTTTTTATTTTACTAGAAAAACAAATTAGTACGTGCATTTGGAGGAGAGAGACTGGGAGAAGTTGCATTGGAATTTTTGATTGCATTTATAAATAACTTCCCAAAAGGTAAAACGAAATTAGTGCTCTTGTTATGGCAGAAGATGGTCCAATGAGGAAGTTATACTCTGTAAATTTTGAACTAATTTCGTTTTACCATTTGGGAAGTTATTTATAAATTCCGTAAAAAATTTCAATGATTTTTTTTTTTATCATTTTCAGTTCCGAAGTAATCATAGAAAAATACGAAGCTGAAGGAGTAGAAACTCTCAATCCTCCTAGTGTGGCGGGTCCTTTTATTACAGATGGTGAAAGGGTGAGTGGATATTTTAGAAGCTGATGATGCTCTTACTGTGGCAACAAAGGGTCCAATGAGGATGTTATATTAGGTAAATTATGAAATAATTTCATTTTATCTTTTGGGAAGTTATTTGTAAATGCAGTATAAAGTTTCAATTATTTTTTTATCGTTTTTGATGATGCATAAAAGTGTTTTTGCAAAAATTAATCAGTGGATGAAGTAAGAAGAGCTTAACACAAACAAACACAGATATTGGTTGTATTCGGTTTGGGTGACCTATTCTACTGGGAAGGACTACAGTGGCCAGAGAATCTTACTACTCTAGAGTGTAGTGTGCTGAGATGTGTGTGATGCTCCCCATGTGTAGGCGGAGCTTACAACTTATAGACAAGTAAAGTTGACTCAAAGGGACTTTGATTGAGGTGCTATCCTCACAAGGAGTGGAGTGATGCCGTGAATCTTTCCTTATCCTTGTAATGGGTGACGTGATAGAGGGGTGATCCCTTGAAGCTCGCAGTACCTTGTAATGGGCGAGGTAATCTTGTGAGGTTGGCGATATGTCCTTGATGATTTCTTCTCCTCGGATGGAGACTCCCACGTGCGTTGATGATGGAATGGGCCTCTTAGGAAAGTGGACTTGGCCACATACCAATTGTGATTGGTCTTTTGTTGTTCTGCATCTCTAATCTGGGTCTGGTCTGCATCTCTGAGATAGGCCTAGTCTGCATCTCAATTTTGTTGTAGGAGAAAACGAAGTTGAAGAAGTGGAAACTCTCAATTTAACGATTCGTAAATGAAGTTCATAACGCTTAAATTACAAGGTTAGATCATACATGTATGAGTCATGATATTCAATCTCTGAGTTTCTTTCGCAGAAACAAAACAACAACGTCTTCATTGCCTTCTTTAAAGCAATAGGCAGCTCAAAATGGGACAAGCTAAATTAGGTTATGACGTGAAGAGGGAATCTAGCATGTCTATTTGTAATTGATCTAATAAGCCCTCCCATTACAGGCCGCAATTAGACTATGACCAACACTTTACGGCTTCAACCACATCAAAATTAACTATCAATTAATGATAGTCTAATACGAAAAAATTTCAACATTCTGCTACTTGGGCAACATTTATTGTAGCTATTTAAAAATAAAATAAAATAAAATATTTTGTTGAAAAAATGAATCTCAGGCTAAACAAACAAAAACTCAATGTAGCCACAAAATAAAACCAATAAGGTCTTGAGACAACATCTCAAACACGACCCAGTCTAATAAAACTATTATTTTTGAACCATGACAGTCATTACATGATTTATTGACTTAGAACCAATTTATGATTACAAAAAATAATAATCCTATTGACATGAATCAAGATGTGGTAGTGTAGTAAGAAAATAACATTTCAATATGTGAATTGATAAATTTGTTAACAAGATACCTCAATAATCAGCTAGAGAAATCTATTAGCTTCAACAATAAGTTAGTATGTCTCCAAACTTAAAATCTCGAGATTTTCTCAATGGTGTACTCAGAGACAAACGCAAAAAATAGTCAAACTTAACACAATTACCAAACCTTAAGATTTGGTATAAAATGACATGTCATTAATGTGCACATATATAACATAGAAAGAATATCGTGCTTACAATAAAGATCATCATCCAAATATTTATTATTAATCAAATAAACTCCTACTAACCAAGTATATCAAAAGACTCCAAAAAGCTCATATTGTCAACATGTTTCTTAAAAGTTACAAGTGTCAACCCATTGGTTAAAGGATTAGTAAGCATTGATTTTGTATAAATATGTTCAATCACAATGTCACCTTTCTTTACAAAGTTCCTGACTGAAAGATAATTAATTTTCATATTCTTAAACCCAGTAGAGTTTTTGTTGTTCTTTGAGAAGAATACAATTGCACTTTTATCACAATAAATTGTTAGTGGCCTTGTGGCAGCAGATGGTCCAATGAGAAGGTTATATTCTATAAATTGTGAACTTATTTTGTTTTACCTTTTGAAAAGTTATTTATAAGTGCAATAGAAAGTTTCAATAACTTTTTTATCGTTTTCAATTATAAAGTAATTGTAGGAGAAAACGAAGTTGAAGAAGTGAAAACTCCTAATCCTCTCGCGGATCCTTCTATGATAGATGGTGAAAAGGTGAGTGGAGCTCTATAGCCGAGGATGCTCCTATTGTGGTAATAGACGGTCCAATGAGGAGGTTATATTTTGTAAACTATAAACTAATTTCGTTTTACCTTTTGGGAAGTTATTTATAGATGCAGTAAAAAGTTTCATTGATTTTTTATTTAGATGGCATAGAAAAGAAAAAAATATGTTTCTAGATGTGATGATAGTGGGATGCAATTCACGAAACATACAATATAGGACCCTACAATATTTAGATATTTAGTATTAAGGATAGTTTAGTCGTTTACTTTATTTGTGTTACTCTACAATAGTAGGATCTTATTGTGTATTCTTTTTATTAAGCTGTTGCACAGCCTAATTGTGATATAATATTTTTTTCTCTTTCTCCTTTCTCTCTTTTTTCTTTGATTAAAGTTTACATGATATTAGAGTATGGTTTTGATCCAAAACATATTGTAGTACCAAAGTAATTTAGTTGGAGAAAAAATATGTTCTTAGATTAGAGCTAACATCATCTAAGAGGATTTCTTGCTATTTTATTCGATTTTTTTCTTCAAACCAAGCCTAAGCGGTACGACTAGAGGTTTTTGGTGCTTGGTTGTTTGATTTTAGAGCTAGTGGTTGATATTTTTCTTATTTTTTGTGGTTCTAAGGGCTGTGAACAGTACCCAAAGTTACTATTCACATTGTGAATAGTGCCAAAATTACTTTTCACAGTGTGAACAGTACCAAAATTCAGTATGTTGTTGCCATTCTGTTGTATTTTTGTGTGACAAACCTTATTTGATTTCCAAAGTTGTCGGGTTAATTTGATATGAACTTTGGGTTGTTTGCCCTCAAGTAATTGTATACTTTATTGGCCTCGAACTTTGTCTCAGCTTTGTTGGATTATAGTTTTCATCCCCTTTTTTGCTGGATTTTTGTTGCTCGTTTGCTCTGTTTCTTCTTTGTAAAGATGTTGCTTCGTCATTCTGATTCTGCTTTGCTAGGTTTGGTATTCTGGGTTGTGTAAGAATTTTGAGTCCTTAGCTTTTGAGAATATTGGTAGTCTGGGCTCTGCATTTGAGACTTTTGATCACATTTGGGCGTCATTGGGCCAATTGAATATTGGGTTTACTATTGTTTGGTTGTTTGTTATTGGCCTTAAATTTGACTTTGGGTCATTGGTTTTTTTTAGGGTTTTTTAGGTGTGGGTACAATTTTTTAGACTTATTTAGGCAAAAGTGTATGGATAAGTTGTTTATTCCATTAAGTACAATTTTTATAAAACTTTTTGTGTTTAAGTACAAAATTCAAATGAATTAAATTTTTTTTTACCTAAACACCCTTCCTTAATTTATGCATTCTTAATTGGCAGTTATATATCTAATCAAATATGTAAAGATTTCATTAGATTCTTTCACTATCTTTCCCCTATTTTCTCTCCATCTCTCTCTCTCTTTCCCCTTTACTTTCCCTACCTCTCTCCTATTTTCTCTCTATATCTATCATTGATAATTTATTTTATTTTTAAATATGTAAATATTTGATTTATTTTTTCATCTCTCTCCCCTATTTTCTCTCTCTCCCCTTATTTTCTGTAACCATTTCGCTCTCTCCCTATTTTCTCTCTTTATTTATATCAACATTACAACACCATAATTACACAAATCAGTTACACCAATCAGTTACAATTGTCTTATAATACACCAAACAGTTATTCATGCATTCTAATAAACCAAACAGTTACACCAAACAATTACACAAATTTATAATATCAACCCAATTTGTCATTCAGTTGTTTACATAAACTTCATAGTTGCACTATTTAGTATCGCGACATCGTTACACCAATCATATATATCAAATTTAGTATAATGATAAAGTCTTTTGTGTAATTATAAACTCAATTTGGTGTATATAATTGATGTAACTATGTCGTGATACTAAATGATGTAACTTTTTGATTTATGTAAATAACAAAATGACAAATTGAGTTGGTGTTGTAATTTCGTATAATTGTTTAGTATAACTTTTTAGTTTATTAGAACACATGAGTAACTGTTTAGTGTATTATAGGGTAATTGTAACTAATTGGTGTAACTGATTAGTATAATTGTGTTGTGTAACATTGATATAAGGAGAGAGAAAAATGGAGAGAATAAGGAAATAAGGGGAAAAGCAGTGAGAGAGAGAAAAAATAAGGGGAGAGAGAGATGAAAAAATTAAATCAAATCTTTACATATTTAAATTTTTTTATCAATATGAGAGAGAGAGAGAGAGAGAGAGAGAGAGAGAGAGAAATAGATAGCGAGAAAATAGGAAAGAGAGAGTGAAAGAGTAATGAAGAGAGAGGAGAGAGAGTAATGAAGTAATAAATACCCTTTTAGTATTTTTAAAAAAAAATGCACTTAGGGCAAAATAAGTTTTTTTAATGTAGTTTAGCTCAAATAAGTCTAAATTTTTGTACCGGCTTCTAAATTACCCTTTTTTTTTTAAGAGAAAGGTCCATTTCAAAAACTTTTGAGATAAAAGTCCTATTTTTTCCATAAAGTCTGAAGTACTCCTCTAACCATTAGGAAACCAAATACCTCTTCAAGCATTAGTCTCTCACGATTCCTAAATCAAGGCCAACAAAATCGTGACTAATATCCCTCAAAACACCGGTTACTAGTGGCGGATTTAGTATGGGGGCAGTGGGGGCAGTTGCCCCCACTGAAATTTTAAAAAATTTTGGGATCTAGGTGTAATTTTATAAATTTCAAGAATTTCTTAAACTTGCCCCCACTGAAATTTTCTTAAAGTATAGGGTATATTAATATAATTTTCAACCCTTAAAAGCTAACTTTCGCAGTTCTTCCTCATTTTTCACGCCTAACAGCTGCCTCCACTGAAATTTTAAAAAATTTTGGGACCTAGGAGTAATTTTAAAAATTTCAAGAATTTTTTAAACTTGCCCTACTGAAATTTTCTTAAAGTATAGGGTATATTAATATAATTTTCAACCCTTAAAAGCTAACTTTTGGCAGCTCCTTTTCACGACTCCTTTTTTTTTTTTTTGGTTCTTTTCCCGTAAGCCTTTGTCTTCTTTGTCCAGACTTCCAGTCCAGTCCCTCTTCTTTCTTTTATTTAGTTTCTTTATTAGTTCTTTTAGTGTATTCATCAACAAATCAGCCTATTGGATTCAATCATTGTGCAAATCAAATTTGAAGAAACCCTAGAAGATTATGTTGAAGCTAAGGAGAGGTAATCAATTAACCAATTTTTTTGATAGTAGTATTAGCACTAATCAAAAATCAGATTTTTTATATTAGAAAATTAGTTTAGTTCTTTTAGAATTGATGGTTGTTTGGTGTATTATTTATGTACTTATGTAGGTTTTCTTTGTTTCGTCTTAGATCACCACTCATCTATTTTGAATTTTTATTGAAGCCCTGATTAGATTGCACCTATATACTATATACATAAGTTGAGCCTCTAAATGTCATTCTTTTGATGTAATTATGCTTATAAACATTTTATCAAAAATACATATTTTGATGAAAACATTGTTACAATTATACTTTTAAATTTAAAAATTTAGGTTGCCCCCACTGAAGCAAAATCCTGGCTCCGCCCTTGCCGGTTACTACTCTAAAATGTATTTTCACTCGTACACACACACACACACACACACACACACACATGTAACTAAATTCAAAATTTGAATAAACTTTAAATTTCTTAATTTGAAATCTTTCCCAAATTAAGATTACTTCTCTCTAAAACTCTTAAATTTTAGGGTTTTGTTATATTATAGTGAAAATTGGGGCTGAGTCCTTCTGGATGGACTTATAATAACTTGAGTCCGTCAAGGAAACTTATTTGGTGATAATTCCTTTTTTAATCTTATTAATAAGTACTTAAGTCCACTATTTTTTTAAATCCCAAAAATACCTTTAACAGTGTTATTCTGTTTAATTATAGAAATCTTAAAGACTTTGAAAGTAGCTTTAAATTAATTTATTAAATTAGAAATTATTATCCCTTAATTCACTCCTAAATTGAAATTGAAATTTATATTCTCTCTCTCTCTCTATCGTTAGAAGAAGATCATCACTCAAATACAACAAATCTTCCTCCTTAGTTATCATTTCTTCCTCCATAGAATCAAAATTAGTAAAGTTTGAAACATCATCAACAACTACCATATATTCTACTGCGTTTTGGTCATTATGAAATTTTATGTCGTTGGTTTTCAGAATTTTTTTTTGAAAAACTTGCTCAATGTGTTATTAGTATGATCCCCAACTTTATTTTTATTTTTTTGATAAATAATCCCCAAATTTTTTCAATGTTTCATGTTACTACGTTTTTTGTTGATCATGTTACTATTTTTTATTAAGCATGTTATTACTTTTTCAGTGTTATTTTCTAGATGCTGAAGAATTGGAGGTTTCTTCCTCTGGTTATGAGTTTGAATGTTACTATTTTTATTTTCAATTTTGTTCAATGTTTCATATTACTATTTTTTTTTGTTGAACATGTTACTGTTTTTGTTAAACATGTTACTATTTTTATTGAACATGTTACTATTGTTATTTTTTAAAAATATTAATATTGAATGTTACTATTTTTTTAAGTTTAAATGTTACTATTTTTTTGTGTTTAAATGATATTATTTTTTGTGTTTGCATGATAATTTTTTTTTTTTGTATTTGAATGTTACAATTTTTTTTTTAATGTTACTATATATATAGGGGATATATATGTAACACTCCGCATTTTCTTTTATCTATGTATATAGATATATAGGAAATAATATGTTGAAATTTGTTTTTTTTTAATAAAAATATGCAATTTTAGGTCCTAGAACTTGTATTAAATATGTTTGGTGTAGAAATATGTGTTGGAGATGTTTGGGGTGGATGGAGCAAAAATCTGTCAGTCAAACCGTACCGGTACGATACCGTACCAGTACCGCGTACCAGTACGATACCGTACCAGTACCGCGTACCAGTACGATACCGTACCGATACCGCGTACCGGTACTATACCGTACCGGTACGACTTACTCCAGTAGCTTAACCGTACCGGTACAGCGTACCGGTACGCTTTTTCTGACACTCGCCAAACAGTTAAAAAGTCGGGATTTTTGGGTTTAAAACACCACCTCAAGCCCTCATTTGCCCCATTCTTCATTCCACTCTCACACTAAACACTTTAGAACCCTAGGAGAGAAAGAAAGGAAGAGAGAAACTCAAGATCAAAAGGGAAAAACACAAGATTTAAGGGTGATTCAAGATCCAAGCCCTAGATTTCAAGAACACCAAGGTAGGAGTTTTCTCTCACTCACTTACATTGAGGCTAGGGTATTTATATATGTATGCTTTGGCTATCAATGGTATATATATATGCTATGAAATCATCATCTCTTAGGCTTTTTGGCAAAGATTACATGTTTTGAATAAAGTTAGGGTTTAATACCCATGAAATCTCTTTTTTAGTTTTAAAACCCTAGTTTTTGGGAGAGTGATGTATTTCCTTCTTAAATGCTTTCTTTATTATGAACTTCGAAACCGTAGTTATTTGTGTTGGGTAGAAAAATGATGTTATTGTGATCTCATATATTTTTCTTAGTTGGTTGTGGAATTATTACATGTTATATTTTGGGAGATTTTGGATAGATGATTGTAAATTGAGATAAATATTGGAATTGTATGCTTGGTTGTGTTGTTTGTGATGCACATGAGTGAGAGGTTCCTTGTAAGGATGCTCATGTGATTTCCTCAAGAGGTTCCTTGTAAGGATGCTTGAGAAACCAAGCCTTGAGGGTGAGAGGTTCCTTGTAAGGATGCTCATGCCAAAAGAGGACAATATGTGATTTCCTCAAGAGGTTCCTTGTAAGGATGCTTGAGAAACCAAGCCTTGAGGGTGAGAGGTTCCTTGTAAGGATGCTCATGCCAAAATAGGACAGTATGTGATTTCCTCAAGAGGTTCCTTGTAAGGATGCTTGAGAAACCAAGCCTTGAGGGTGAGAGGTTCCTTGTAAGGATGCTCATGCCAAAAGAGAACAGTATGTGATTTCCTCAAGAGGTTCCTTGTAAGGATGCTTGAGAAACCAAACCTTGGGGGTGAGAGGTTCCTTGTAAGGATGCTCATGTCATGGAGGACAAGATTATATAATGTGTGGGAAATGGTTTATATTTTGAAAATGGATGTTTATTAGAATTGGTTATTATTGTTCATTTCTAGTACTATTGCTACTTAAACTTGAGATCCGTTGTAAAATGTCATTGTTTTACTACAACGATTATATATGCTATTTGTGAAATGAGACCGGCCGTTTTAAATGCTTTTCTAAACCTTGTATGAGTTTGAGAGAATTTTTCTACAGAGCTTCGTGCTCACCCCCTACCGCTAACATTTTTCAGATTACCCGCTTGAGGAGGACGTAAGGGTCGAGGAGCCCGCTACTTGGGAGACTCCACTTGACGGGAGTGTGGATCCCGAGGTGGACGCATAGAGCGACCTCCTTTCCTTTTGTACTAGACTAGGACATTCTTTTGGAATATTGTGTAGTCTAGTTCCTTTTGTTTACTCCGCTGTGCAACTTTAATTAATTTTTGAGATGTAATAGCCATAATTTGGGCTTATTCTTTTGGATCACTTTGTAAATAATTGTGGATGACAAATGGAGTCTCGTTTCTTGAGGAATTATATTAGTGCTCTCATGATATGAATGTTTTAGAATGTAATGCCGTCCAGGGTGTGTTTTGGGGCGTTACAAAGTTGGTATCAGAGCCTAGGCTTTAGGTCTTACATTGGAGTTGTAGGTTATGGATTACCACTAGAGATGTAGGTTTAGGGTGAAGGAAATGGTTAAGTTAAATTTTGTATATGTCTTGTGCTTAAATCAAGACATCATACATATCACTTTAGTTTATATCTTGCACATCAACGAAACTAAGTTGTGAATTGATGTGTAGGATGAACGGCGAACAAGGACGGGGATGCGGACGTGGGTGTGGCTGTGGAGGTCAAGCAAATCCACCACCACCACCACCTCCGGATGCCATGCAAGGCATTTACCAATGCTTGAGGGAGCTCACCACTTTGGTACAAAGCCAAAATGGTAACAACAACCACAATGGTGGAGCTCATCCTCTCGCTCAAGTACCGGGCAATGGGAACGGAGACTAAAGGATGATAGCTCTTCGGGAATTCTTAAGACAACGACCACCCAACTTCCAAGGGAGCTCCAATCCTTTGGAGGCGGATAGATGGATCCGCCGAGTGAAGAAGATCTGTGACGATATGGGAGTTGCCGAGGAGTTGAGAGTTGGTTTGGCGACCTACCTGTTTGAGGGGGAGGCCGACTATTGGTAGGATGCTATAAAGAGGAGAAGGGACACCGACACACTCACGTGGGAAGAATTCGATCAACTTTTCCAAGATAAATACTTCCCTGAATCGGTCAGAGACCGAATGAAGGCGGATTTTCTTGCACTAAGACAGGGTAGTATGACCGTGGCTGAATATGAGAGGCGGTTCGACGAGCTCTCCCGTTATGCCACAGGATTTATATCTACTGAGGCCGATAGGGCCAAGCGCTTCGAGTAGGGTCTGAGGCCGGTCATTAGAGAGAAGTTGGTAGCTCTCAAGATCCGTGATTTTGGGGACCTGGTGGACAAAGCTGCACTGGTAGAGAGAGACATAGAGGATAGCCAGCGACGACAGGGCTTCTCGAGAGGAGGTCCGATCCGGACGGGTGCTAGCACTAGTGGGGCACAGAGACCGACACCATACCGTCGCCCAGACCAGACAGGTGGACAACGACTTTTGACAGCCCGAGGAGAGGGAGACATTCAGACTAGAACATGTATTACCCCACGATCCTGCTTTGCATGCGGAGGTGTGGGACATCTTCGGATGCATTGCCCAGTTTTTCCACCTCAGGGGCCTATCCAGACCGCCAGACAGGTACCAGCAGCCCAACCACCACCACCGAGGCCTGCACCGCAGCGACCGATACAAGCTCAAGCCCCCGGCGGCGCCAACCAAGGGCGAGTATTTGCTTTGACTCAGCCGGAGGAGGACATTGCCAATGCCGTTGTGGAAGGTATCGTCCTTATTTATAATTCTTGGGCCCGAATATTATTTGACCCCGGTGCAACACACTTATTTGTACGCACGACATATGCACTTGATTTGGGATTGAGTTTCGCGAAGGTAGAGCATGTTATGAATATTAGCTTGCCCACGGGAGGACGGTTAGATACTAGCCGAGTCTGCAAGGGTTGCGTGCTTCGCATTGGGGAGCACGAATTGATTGTGGATTTGATTGCTTTAGAGATAAAGGGGTATGATGTGATTTTCGGGATGAACTTGTTGTCCGCTTTCCGGGCGGTAATGGATTGTTTCCGCAAGCGGATTACATTTCAGTTACCGGGAGGAGTCGTTTTTAGTTTTGTGAATAACCGAGATTCTTTCCATCCATTTCCTACTACAGGTAGTAGATTCTTAAAAGCGAAAGCGGGAAGTCAATTGAGTTTCTTAGCTAGCTTGATGGGAGATGACAGGGATAAACTCCACACGGATGTGGTGTTAATTGTATCGGAGTTTTCGGATGTTTTTCTCGAGGAATTACCCGGATTACCGCTACATAGGGAAATTGAATTCAAGATCGATCTCTATCCGAGAACCGAACCCATATCTATTGCTCCCTACCGGATGGCACCTTTGGAGTTGAAGGAGCTAAGGAAGCAGTTGGATCATTTGTTGGCGATTGAGTTTATCCGTCTAAGCACTTCACCCTGGGGAGCCCCGGTCCTCTTTGTGAAGAAAACGGATGAGACTCTACGGTTGTGCACGGATTACCGGAGGTTGAATCGGGTTACCGTGAAGAATAAGTATCCGTTGCCGAGAATTGATGACTTATTTGATCAGTTGAAGGGTTCGAAGTATTACTCCAAGATTGATCTTCGCACGGGGTATCATCAGCTGTGGATTAAGGAGGAGGATATTCCTAAGACTGCTTTCCGTACCCGGTATGGTCATTTCGAGTATACGGTGATACCGTTCGGATTGACTAATGCCCCCGCAGCCTTCATGGATTTGATGCACAGAGTCTTCCGGCCTTACCTCGATCAATTTGTCATTGTGTTTATTGATGATATATTGGTTTACTCACAGACTCAGGAGGAACATGCTCATCATCTCTCTATTGTGCTACAAACATTGAGAGAACATAAGTTATATGCGAAGATGAGCAAGTGTGAGTTTTGGATGAAGGAAGTGAAGTTCCTTGGCCATGTTGTGTCCGAGTAAGGAGTAGCGGTCGATTCCGCAAAGATTGAGGCCGTGATGAAATGGGAACCACCGAAGAACGTGACGGAAGTACGGAGTTTCTTGCGGTTAGTCGGCTATTATTGTAGGTTTGTGGAAGGGTTCTCCAAGCTTGCGATGCCGATGACTCGCCTTACAAAGAAGGGGGAGAAATTTTCGTGGACTCAAGCGTGTGAACTAGCTTTCCGCACCTTGAAGGAGAAGTTGACGACGACACCTATCCTCATTATTCCGAGTAGTGGGGAAGGCTACAATGTCTACACCGATGCTTCACTACGAGGCTTGGGATGCGTTCTAATGCAAAGAGGGAAGGTAGTGGCTTATGGCTCGAGGCAACTCAAGGTGCATGAGCAGAATTATCCCACACACGACTTGGAGCTGGCTGCGGTGGTGTTTGCTCTTAAGTTGTGGAGATGTTATTTATACGGGGAGAAATTTCAAGTGTTCTCGGACCATAAAAGTCTCAAGTATATCTTCACACAAAAAGACTTGAATCTCTGGTAGAGAAGGTGGATTGAGTACTTGGAAGATTATGAGTTCACGCTCAACTACCATCCGGGGAAGGCCAATGTAGTTGCCGACGCTCTTAGCAGGAAGTCTCGGGGTGAAATCAATTCTCTTGCGGTAAATAGGTGGAAAATGATTGATGCATTGGAGGAGTACGATCTATGGGTGGATGGACCGGAGTATCAACCATATCTATTCAACCTTGTAGCTCAACCGACGCTTCTGCAACGAGTGGTGGAGTTGCAATGCCTGGATTCGGAACTCAATTTGATTAGAGCCCGATTGGAAAATGGAGAAGCGATGGAAGGATGGTCTTGGAAGAATGGAGAGTTGAGATATGGGGAGAAGCTATGTGTTCCCAATGATTCGTCCCTAAAGGAGGAAATACTTGGAGAGTGTCATCGCTCCAAGTTTGCTATCCACTCCGGTAGCACAAAGATGTATAGGGACATGAAGCGTCAATACTGGTGGAGGGGAATGAAGCGAGATGTGGCCAAGTATGTGGCAAAATGTGCGGTGTGCCAGCAGGTGAAGATTGAGCATCAAAGGCCAGGAGGAGTCCTACAGTCTTTGCCTATTCCAGAGTGGAAGTGGGATCACATCACCGTGGACTTCGTGTCGGGTTTACCACGGACGTCGCGTGGGCATAATGCAGTGTGGGTCATTGTGGATAGACTCACCAAGTCCGCTCACTTTTTGGGTATGAAGACCACGGATACATTCGAGACTTTGAGCCAGCTGTATAACCGTGAGATAGTGAGGTTACACGGCGTTCCGCTCTCGATTGTGTCGGATTGTGACTCTAGGTTTGTGGCGAGATTCTGGCAGAGTCTACAACAAGCGATGGGGACGGAGTTACATTTCAGTAAGGCTTTTCATCCCCAAACGGATGCCCAATCCAAGAGGGTGATCCAGATTGTGGAGGATATGTTACGCAATTTCGCGTTGGACTTCAAGGGGAGTTGGAGCGACCACTTACCGTTGGTGGAGTTTGCTTACAACAACAACTATCAGGAAAGTATTGGGATGGCACCGTATGAAGCATTGTATGGAAGACCATGTCGATCACCGACGTGTTGGTTAGAAGCCGGTGAGAGTAGTTTGTTGGGACCGGACATTGTTCGAGAAACTACGGAGAAGATTCAACTCATCCGAGAGAGGCTACGGACGGCGCAAAGTAGACAGAAGAGCTATGCGGACCACATACGAAGACCCTTAGAATTCAAGGTGGGAGACTACGTATTTCTCAAGGTGTCACCCAAGAAGGGCGTGTTTCGATTCGGCAAGAAGGGGAAGCTAGCGCCAAGATATACCGGACCGTTTGAGATAATCAAAGCGGTAGGCAAGGCGGCATATCAACTTTGACTACCAGCCCAGCTATCAGGAGTACATGATGTGTTCCACGTGTCCATGTTGAGAAGGTGTCACTTGGATGCAACTCCAGTCGTGAACTTGGAGGAGATTGAAATCCAAGACGGAGCAACCTACGAAGAACAACGGGTAGAAATTCTCGACGCCCAGGAAAAAGTGCTTCACAACAAAATTATCAGATTGGTGAAGGTTTTGTGGCAAAACCATAGAGTGGAGGAAGCTACATGGGAACCGGAGCAAGAAATGCGGGAGAAGTATCCATATTTGTTCGCTACTTGAGGTAAGTTTCGAGGACGAAACTTTCTTGAAGGGGGGTGGATTGTAACACCCCGCATTTTCTTTTATCTATGTATATAGATATATAGGAAATAATATGTTGAAATTTTTTCTTTTTTTTTAATAAAAATATGCAATTTTAGGTCCTAGAACTTGTATTAAATAGGTTTGGTGTAGAAATATGTGTTGGAGAGGTTTGTGATGGATGGAACAAAAATATGTCAGTCAAACCGTACCGGTACTATACCGTACTGGTACGACTTACTCCAGTAGCTTAACCGTACCGGTACCGCGTACCGGTACGTTTTTTCTGACACTCGCCGAACAGTTAAAAAGTCGGGATTTTTGGGTTTAAAACACCACCTCAAGCCCTCATTTGCCCCATTCTTCATTCCACTCTCACACTAAACACTTTAGAACCCTAGAAGAGAAAGAAAGGAAGAGAGAAACTCAAGATCAAAAGGGAAAAACACAAGATTTAAGGGTGATTCAAGATCCAAGCCCTAGATTTCAAGAACACCAAGGTAGGGGTTTTCTCTCATTCACTTACATTGAGGCTAGGGTATTTATATATGTATGCTTTGGCTATCAATGGTATATATATATGCTATGGAATCATCATCTCTTAGGCTTTTTGGCAAAGATTACATGTTTTGAACAAAGTTAGGGTTTAATACCCATGAAATCTCTTTTCTAGTTTTAAAACCCTAGTTTTTGGGAGAGTGATGTATTTCCTTCTTAAATGCTTTCTTTATTATGAACTTCGAAACCGTAGTTGTTTGTGTTGGGTAGAAAAATGATGTTATTGTGATCTCATGTATTTTTCTTAGTTGGTTGTGGAATTGTTACATATTATATTTTGGGAGATTTTGGATAGATGATTGTAAATTGAGATAAATATTGGAATTGTATGCTTGGTTGTGTTGTTTGTGATGCATATGAGTGAGAGGTTCCTTGTAAGGATGCTCATTCCTTCTCAAGAGGTTCCTTGTAAGGATGCTTGAGAAACCAAGCCTTGAGGGTGAGAGGTTCCTTGTAAGGATGCTCATGCCAAAAGAGGACAATATGTGATTTCCTTAAGAGGTTCCTTGTAAGGATGCTTGAGAAATCAAGCCTTGAGGGTGAGAGGTTCCTTGTAAGGATGCTCATGCCAAAAGAGGACAATATGTGATTTCCTCAAGAGGTTCCTTGTAAGGATGCTTGAGAAACCAAGCCTTGAGGGTGAGAGGTTCCTTGTAAGGATGCTCATGCCAAAAGAGGACAGTATGTGATTTCCTCAAGAGGTTCCTTGTAAGGATGCTTGAGAAACCAAGTCTTGAGGGTGAGAGGTTCCTTGTAAGGATGCTCATGCCAAAAGAGAACAGTATGTGATTTCCTCAAGAGGTTCCTTGTAAGGATGCTTGAGAAACCAAACCTTGGGGGTGAGAGGTTCCTTGTAAGGATGCTCATGCCATGGAGGACAAGATTATATAATGTGTGGGAAATGGTTTATATTTTGAAAATGGATGTTTATTAGAATTGGTTATTATTGTTCATTTCTAGTACTATTGCTACTTAAACTTGAGATCCGTTGTAAAATGTCATTGTTTTACTTCAAAGATTATATATGCTATTTGTGAAATGAGACCGGCCGTTTTAAATGCTTTTCTAAACCTTGTATGGGTTTGAGAGAATTTTTCTACAGAGCTTCGTTGTCACCCCCTACCGCTAACATTTTTCAGATTACCCGCTTGAGGAGGACGTAAGGGTCGAGGAGCCCGCTACTTGGGAGACTCCACTTGACGGGAGTGTGGATCCCGAGGTGGACGCATAGAGCGACCTCCTTTCCTTTTGTACTAGACTAGGACATTCTTTTGGAACATTGTGTAGTCTAGTTCCTTTTGTTTACTCCGCTGTGCAACTTTAATTAATTTTTGAGATGTAATAGCCATAATTTGGCCTTATTCTTTTGGATCACTTTGTAAATAATTGTGGATGACAAATGGAGTCTCATTTCTTGAGGAATTATATTAGTGCTCTCATGATATGAATGTTTTAGAATGTAATGCCGTCCAGGGTGTGTTTTGGGGCGTTACAATATATGTGTATATATAGGGGATATATATGTGTGTGTGCATATATATATATATATATATATATATATATATATAGTCCTAACCTATATATGGATATAGATAAATATGAGAGAGAAAATTTTTTAATGTTAGTCAAACTCTTAAAATTTAGGAGTTTTTAGTTTTACTTCACTTATAAAGGGAAGATATAATCTGGTAAAATTGACAAAAAGCGGACTTCATAACAAATAAGTTTTTCTTTGGCGGACTTAAGTCCAAATAAGTCCATATAGGGGGATCGGCATCCAAATTTCTCAATATTATAACTATTTCTCTCAAAATTCCTTAATTTTAGATTGTTTCTAAGAAAAGAACCATCTCACACACACACACACACACTCTCTCTCTCTCTCTCTATATATATATATATATTTCTTAAATTAAAACTATCTTGTCACATTATTTTTGAGTAACTTGACACATTATTTTTTATGTTGTTACATTATTTTTGAGTACCTTGTTATATTTTTTTTAATATGTTGTCATATTATTTGAGTAACTTGTTACATTGTTTAATATGTTGTTACATTGTTTTTAAGTACCTAGTCACATTGATTTTTATGTTATTACATTGTTTTAAAAAAGAATATGATTCATAAGAAAAAAAAAAAAGAGAAGACGAAACTAACTCGTTCAGTTGAACAATTTCCGTCAGGCTAGAAGAGAATACAAAACTCTAAAATGGTGAAGAAGAAACCAAAATCTCGCTACACCAAAAAAAATAAAAATTACTGCATTCTATGTAAAACGAAAATTTTGTTTCGAAGAAAACAGAAATGTTGAAGAATAAAAACTTTTGACATTTCCAGTTGTAGTTGGTGCAGGTTAGCTAGATTCACTGCATTACCTATTTAAGAAAAGTTCGACTAGCTCTTTTACACCTTTTGATCTGGTTGATTTAGATGCATGAAGACCTGCTCCAATGCCCACTAAAGAAAAGTCTAGATATTATGTTTCTGTCATTGATGACTATACCAGGTATAGTTGGGTCTTCCTAATGAAGTATTGTTCTGAATGCTATTTCGTATTCACTCATTTCATGTTATAATACAAACTCAATATTCTTCTGTTATCAAACGATTTGATGTAATCAAGGAGGAGAATATTTTTTTAATTTTTTTTGCGATCTGTTTAAATCTGATGGCACTGTTTGTTAATCTTCTTGTACTGACACACATGAACATAACGATGTAACAAAGCGCAAACGCCGACATATTATTGAGACATCACGCTCTCTCTTGTTGTCGAAAAATGTCCTAAGTTCTTTTTGGGGAGAAGTAGTTCTTACTGCAATTCATTTAATTAATTACATTCCCATTATCATCACTTCTGGAATCTCTCCCTTTGAAAAATTATTTTATAAGCCACCTAATTATTTCTCCTTACGTGTGTTTGGATGCACTTGTTTTGTCTTGCTTCTTACTGCCCTTTGTACTAAACTTTATATTCGTTCAGCTTTATCAATTTTTCTTGGTTATAGAGAGTGTCAAAAAAGGTATCGTTATTATGATCTTGTCGGACACAAACTCTGTCTCTCGTCATGTTGTTTTCATGAAATATTTTTCTTTCTTTTCTATTCCATCTAGTTCCTCACATTTGAGTAAATCTGACCTCATTTACATTGGTCCATTTTCGACTGACGGGCCCTTTTTTATATATCGAAAACAACAATGATAATGATTGGATAAGAAATCCAACCACTAAAAAGAAAAGAAAAACATATTGAAAATAAAATAAGGAAATACATAAAAACATCATATATATCACAAGAAGCTCGCCATCCTACCAAAATTGCAAAGAGTGGGTATCCTTTAAAGTCCTTAGTAATCGAAGCCTAGAAGGATGCCAAGAAATGAATATGGTCCCATAAACTTTCCAAACACAACACATTCTTCGAAGATTCTTGTATTTATTTCCTTCCATATAACCAATAGAATAGCAATAATAGTACAATTCCACAATGTCATACCCTTATAATTCCTCCCAAAACCTATCAAATCTTGAACAAACAAAGAAATAATGGATTTGGGAATCACCTACTGCAAACCCACTAATCTAAACAACTTGTACCACAATGACAAAGCAATATGACAATGTAAGAATAAATGATCTATGCTTTCATAATACCTTTTACACATAACACACCATTGCAGACCAAAACAAGAGTGAGGCCTCCTTTTTTGAAACATACCAGCAATATTTGAGACACCCCAAAATTCGGGGGTCCGTTGATTACCCATCAACCCGCGGAATACCTGTAGATACCGAGTAACTCGATATCACACTGTTATGCCCCATTTACCGGGGTCCACAACTTAACGAAATTCGGGAAGAGTCTCCTTTGTACAGGGAGCTCTACCCAAAACCCAACCTGTGCAATATAACTTCACATGACCCATTCGAGGCCCAATATAAAATAATGACCGCACTGGGTCCATTTATAAGTAAACATTGGCCACACCGGGTCCAACTATCCATACCATTATCAAAACATGCAATGTTGTATCAAAAATAATCCATAACAGTTCGATTACAATTCTTTTACATATACATGGCCAAAAACATAGTTTGTTCCAAAAGTTTTACAAAAGGGGTTATAAAGCCACAAATCGGCTTTCTTCACTCTTGCGGCCCCGTATGAGAGCCATCCTCCGGAGTGAATCCCGCACCTGAAATGTTTTCCCGTATAGGGTGAGCCACGCCCAGTAGAGTATTTCCTACAGAGGCTACTCCCCACCTACGTGCATATGTAATGTTTACATGCAAACGATAACACTCTACATCCATTTCAACAAGAACGTGCAATTCCATGTTGAAAAATCATAATGTCATGTCATGAAATGAGATGAGACTCACTCATGCAACTTCAACCCGAGTCCTCACCGACTCCCACAACACAATGCAATGCACTTGTGAAATGAACCGTCATTTGACGAAAAATCCATCCAATGATCGTTTGGAATAAAAGTTGTTTCATTATAAAACCAATCATTGATGGGTGTTACTCATTGAATGAGTACTTTATTAATTAAAATCTTCTGTCTTGTTGGGCAACGGATTTTGGATTTTATACCGCCGGTTCCGTATACCATACTACACTTTTCTGGAATTTCACCACAGGGGAGTGTATAACTAAGTCGTCGGGTCTTGCACCCGAGGGGGGGGGGGATCTACCCCTTCTTGCTATACTCGACACAAGTTTTCCATGCAACATGCGGCTCAATGGGATCTTCGATCCGACTTTACCGATTCCACATATCAATCACCAAGAATGGTGTTTGATTAACCATATATTCACACACCCACACTCATGACTCATGCCCATGAATGTGATGTCAATTCCATGTCCATATTGCAATGCATGCCAAATGAACAATTTCTACATATCCAAGTACACCATGACAATTTATATCATATGCATATGATTTCATTTAACCACATCATTCAAGCATGTTATAGTATAACCACATGCAATTAACACACTTAATCACAAATGCACAATATAACACAAAACAACCCATGTAATAGCCCACACAACGGCCCTTATATAAGCCACAAATTAGCTACTATATAAGCCACCAAAACAGCCCCTATATAGGCCATAAAACCAACCCCTATATAGGCCATAAAACAGTCCAAAAACAGCCCCTTATTAGTGCACAAAATAGTCCACATTTTGGCACAAAAACAGTCCACATTTTGGCACAACAAACCCACTGATTTCAGCTGAAGAATATCTGAAAAAATCAGATATTTGTCGATATTTATAGTCTTAGATTGTGCGGTCCACATCGCACCGCTCGTTTACTACTTTCGGGTCCGTTTTTCGTCCCGAAACGATTCATTACATCCCGGTTTAAGTTCAAATTAATTTTATTTGAAATTTAATCCAATTATAAGGAAATTATATAAAATATATTTATGGGGACCTTTAAAATGTCATTCGCCACGCAGTCGTCTTGAACGACGTGCAAAAATTCGACTATCTCGAAATTCGACGAAATTTGACAGGGTGACTCGATTTCGCGATACGAATCCAACGGCGAACTTCATTTCCTCATCTGAGGTCTAGAGCATGAGTATCTCAAATACGCATTAGGATGGCAAATGACCATTTTGCCCTTATTCACAAAAAGTTTAAATTTACTCGGGTTTTACAATATTAATCTTACCATGTGCAATAGTCTATGCAAAAACTTACACTTTAATCAGCACTTTCGCTTTCCAAATCATCATACAGGTATAAAAGGCAAATGACAAGAATCATGAATAAGTGACTCATAAAAAGATTTATAAGAAAAGACACCCGAAGACTCTAGAATCCACATTCTTCTATCATATGACTCTTGGCACAATAAGGTATCATTAATCATATTCAAAAGACTTCCCATCACTCATATTTCTATTGTCAAGATTCCTACGAAAGCAAAAATCCCAAGAATACGGTTGACTATAAGATCTAATCGTTAAAGCAATGGTCAAATCATGATAAGAAGATAAATGATAGAGACGTGGAAATAAATAAGACAAAGATGACTCCCCAACCCAAACAATCTCCCAAAAACAAACTTTCATCCCATTTCCCACCACCACCCTAATATTTCGAGAAAATCTCATCAATCCCTGAGAAATGAATTTCCACGGACATCAGAAAATTTTCCTTTCAATCCTACTAGTGTTCCATCCATTGGTCTGTAATCTGTATTTGCTCTCAATAACTAAATGCCATAGCGCATTTTATTCCAAGGGAAATCTACATAGCCACTTACCTACTAAAGCAACATTCCTTGCCCTTAAATTACCAATTGAAAGATCACGTTTAACCCTAGGTCTAGTAACCACCTCCCAGTTAACCAAATGATCTTTCCTCCCTTCACCACTTCCACAGAAAATCCATCATCATTTTTTCAATCTTGAATTTTCACCTTTAATCCAATCACAATGCTGAACACTTCCACAATATTCTTAAAATTTCAGATTTTTTCCTCATCCCCCACAAAAAAAGAATATCATATAATCAGCAAACTGCAAGTGTGTAACCTCTATTTTATCCCTACCTAGTTAAATCCTTCAACTAGATTATAAGTTTCCACCCTTTTCACTAACCTACTCAATCTATCGGCAATTAGAGTAAAAGGAAAGGGTGATAATGGGTCACCCTGCCTTAATCCTCTAGTTGCTTTAAACTTTCCCCTAGGCTTTCCATTTATCATAATTAAGAAGTTCATAGAGTGCTAACATCCCAAAGTCCACATCCTCCATCTATCTCCAAACTAGTGATATGATTGTCTATGTTGTGCCTTCTTCAGGGCTCTCTCAACCCCCGCTGAGGAAAGAGAGGTCGGGACTGTACTTGGCTCAGGAACCCCTCTAGAAGAAGGGAGTGCGGTCTCTTGAGGAAAGGAGGTCTGCACGATCTTTGAAGAGCTCGACAGTTGGATAAGTGCCACCTGGGGCAAAGAGGGAGAAGAGGGCACCTCCGAAGAGGGAGAAGTAGAGGATACCTCTAACCTCGGTACCTTGGCTAAGGGACTTGAGCCACTCCCAGAGCCAACCTTAGCCCTGTCCTTGCCTCCACTTCTGTTTTTCTTTAACGCGACAACCTTAGCCCTAAGTTCTTTTGGAGTAGGCTCCATTGAAGAAGAACCTGAAAACTCAAAACGTGTGAGTCAGGAAAAAGAAAGGAGAAGAGTTAAAAGCAAAAAGCGAGTGGAGAAAGATACCTGCCGCCTCTCCCACTCCAACTACAGAAAGAGGAATATGGGTCTCAATTGTCACCTCGGGAGGGCTAAAGCCTAGCCTGGTGAGCTCAGAGTGCTTGATCAAGTTGGAATATTTCTCTGAGCCCCAATCTCTGAACCCAGTCAGAGCTAGCCTGTCTTCAACTTCCAGCTCGGGGCGAATCCCTGAAGCAGCCCAAAGAGACGATATTAGTGTATGAAATAATAAGAGGGAGCAAGGGAAGCCTGCCCAAGATAAGAACTAACCCAGGTTTTCAGGACCTGCCCAAGAACGTGGGACAGGGAGAGTATCAGTGGCATCACTCAGGTTGAATTCCCACGCATTCTCAGACACAAAGAAGAACTGCTTCTTCCAGTTCTTATGAGAACTGGGCATGTCAGTAATTAGTGCTGGGGTTTCACCCGTTTGGAGATATACAAAAAGTCGTCAGGTTGGAACTTGACATTGAAGAATTTCATAAGTAAAGGAACGGAAAGGGTCCCAATTTTCTTTTTCTTGAAAAAGACGAGAAGGCCTACCAAAACACCCCAAAAGTTAGGGAAAATTTGAGCGAGGCAGACATTGAAGTGTTGAAGGACGGACTTGATAAAGGGATGAATGGGGAACCTGAGCCCATTCTTGAGAGAAGCCACAAAGAAGAAGGTCTTCCCGGGGACCTCAGAATCATACCTAACATCGGTGGAGGGAGTCCAGTAGTGCATACCCGCAAGAAACCCAAACCTAGCAGTCAGGACTTTCATAAGAGAAGGGGTGACCTCACTAGGGCCAATGAGGTTGGAAGCACGAGGAACGGGCACAGAATCCTCAGCTTTGCCCGAGCTCACTTTGGATTTCCCTTTTTGAGACCGCTTAGGATTGGAAGGAGATCCCGTTGAAGCCTGAGGACCTGTCTCCCATGAGAGAAACCGATGAAGCTGTGGCTTCAGAAGAGGTAGACATGACTGGACAAGAGAAAGGAAGTCTAAAGGAATGATAGAGAGAAAGAACGTTAGCAGAACACTCCCTAAGAGTCCAGGGGTCAACACAACAACGACCAATGAGGAAGACTCGTGCAGTAGAGTAAGGATCCAAAAAAAGGGGAAGAGAAGACAAGGAGCAACCTCAGAAACCTAGAGAGAGAAATCGAAGGGAGAAGTGAGGCAGTTTCCATCGGTTCAGAAGCATTTAAAACTTACGGTACGTGGGTCTTTGAAGTGGGTGACGTGCGCGGGAATCGAGGAAGAAATGATTACACAAAATCGTCAGAAAAACTTCTTCGCCCGCAAATCGAGGTCGCCGCAAGGAGGTCTACCTCAACGCAGCCATAGCTCAACCCTTACTCAAGGCCACTTTGACTAGGGGGTGGGGGACAATTGATGATAACTAGAAAAATTCTAAGTATGAGCTCAGATATGGAGGTCAGGTCGGGAGGTTAGCCAAGAGATTCTGAGCTCGCCAATCCAGATCTGAGACCCCCTCGACCTGCATTCCGAGGAGAACGCATGAAAGACAGCTGACAGTCATAAGGCATCCCCCTAACAGGAACTAGCTATAATCAAGGTATAAAGCTCTCAACTAACCAAGATCCTCTCCTGTAATCAAGGGAGATCCTATGGATGAAAGGCAAAGATCTCGCTGCAGATCCAATAAAGTTAGAAATTAGACTATAAATATCGTACAATGCCTCCAATATAGGGGAGATCAACCCCTGATGTACTGAGAAACCTTTGTAAAATCACAAACGACAGATATATAGATTCAAGGAGCAAGAGACTCCATTGAAGAGTGGATTAGCCGAGCTCCCGAGTTGTTGAACCACTATATTTTCTCTGTGTCAATCATCCCTAATCCCCATAAAAAAGAAGATCAGTACCATGTCACTCCGAGCCTAGAAGCTCAGATCTAACTATAAACGTAAAACCACACATCGCTGCTCATCACGTTTTGGTACACCATCAGTTTCAAAATTTAGTCCGGTTTCTACGACCATTCACACGTGTTCAAATTTTGTCTTTTTTTTTTTTTATCAATCCAAATTAATATAGCTCTACATGAATTACCAAAGCATCATCTAAGTAAATACATAATCGGTTAGTGAATGTCCTATATGAAATTTGTTTTTGTCCTATTTTTGGGCACTCCCCTATTTTTACATCATTTCTACTCATAATGGCCTTAATAGACCCAATTGTAAATTATGTACTTTATAATTTTACTAATATGACATGTGTAACATAGATCTTTGAACTCGACATATTAGCAATTACAATAAGCATATACTACTCTAAACAATTTAGGCACTCCCCTATTTTTACATCCTCACTTTTTTATGTTTGGTTACATTTGAATCTTTGGCATCTTTTTAAGAGATTTGGAATTTTACTAACATTTAGCTATGTGTTCATCTATCACCAATGCTTATCGTTATGTAAGGTCATTAATCACTCAAGTTAACAAGACCTTAATCACTGAAGGTGATGGGCTAGGCATGCACTTGGTTTAATGAGTTTTCTTAAAGACTAATACCATCCAAACACCCTAGAAAGACTTATACATATAACCACTAAGTTTTTTTATCCCCTAATTAGGGGTGTTCAAATTTTTGATTAGCATCAATTTCCTATCCTACTCGACCCTATTGAAAGGCTAGCCGATCGGGTAGGAATGCGGAATAACCATTAATTTCCGTATTCCTACCCTATCCTACCCGCATTAATTTATATATATATAAACTAAATACCCTAATTTCCTAACCATATGGTTTAAAATAATTGTTATTGTATTTGTGCAACAATTATAATAGATTGACGTTTATGTTTTCTTGTGTTTTATTGTAATTGTTGTAATTGTTTTAGGTTTTAGTATTATTGGTTTATTGTGTTGTTAAATTGGTGCATGTTATTTAATTGAATTGTTAAAATGATCCAAAAATTAATAACTATAAAAGTGTTCACCTGATTTCCTACCCGACTTCCAACCCGATTAATTTGGCCGAAAGTCGGGTAGGAATACCACATTTGATCTGGTAGGGTAGGTCAAGAAAAAATTCTTCCGCAAAGTATCGGATAGGAAGACGGAATGCCATATTTCCTACCCATAGGGTAGGGTGAACACCCATACCCCTAATTTGGTTCATAGTAATGCACTTTAACTTTGATTTAACGATGAAAAAGCTTCAATTTGAACCAAAGTGTGATACCATGATTAACAACAAAAATAACAAAATAAAATATTTTTATTTTTTTCTTTTTCAATGCTTTTGTATTTTTCAAAAATAACCTAAAAACAGACAATATGCATAACATGCAATAAAAAGGAAAAATAAATCAACTAAGCGTAAATCCTAAAAAGATGTCAAACTAGATATTAAAACTCTTTTTGGATTTTTTTTTTTCTATATATTTTTTTATTTTTTAATTTATTAAAAGCAAAGTAAATAAAACAACAAAAATAGTTGCAATGCATAGACCTAGTATGTCACACATTGGGTTGTCCAGGTATGTACCGTATAACGAATCACCTCACACGAGCACGTTATGTGATTAACGCGATGCAGCGTAATATAACTTGGCTCGAACCCACATAAAATTACAATTACTTTTGCTATTAAACTTCAATTGAAAGTTAAAATAGTGTACACAACAAAGTACGATACTTCTACTTATTACATTCATTCACATCGGACATTTGTTACATTGTACATGCTCAAGCTAAACAACTAAGTCAATAAATACAAGTTCACTGAGTAAACCAAGTTCTATGTCCTTCCAGTTCATACAGATCTGAAATTAAAAAAAAAAAAGAAAACAAAAGTTAGCAAACGTAGGGTGGGTATCAACATCTCGGTAGGATGACTCAATTCCAAAGCACACGAGTTTAAAAATAAGTAACACTTTATCATGATTGGGCATATAAATCATCATTTTGTACACAACTAAAACAAAAATAGTATCATTTTATATAAAGAAAAGACAGTTTATGTAAAACAGTAACATAAATGAGACTTCAGAAGATCGGATACAGTGCCACATTGGAGAGCTCAAATCCTATTGGCCAATCAGGGTCAATACAAATATACGATTTAACCTTTTAGGGGGACTTGCACCCCAAGGAAGTACTCCCTAAATCACAATTCGGTACCAAAGTCTGAAGCCCAACAGGGCTACAATAGCATTTATGAACTCAATAAAACCCTCTACATTCTCAACCAAGAATGTAAATCCTTTACCACTCGATTCTGTGTGCACTTATCTATACTATTTTAAAATACCAGTATACATGAAAAATATTTTTTTTCCACTTTTGCCCTCTAAAACTATAACTATGTCATCCTTATCCTTCAAAGTTAATGCCACACTAATTTTATTTTTCTCTTCTATCCTCAAACAATTATATAAAAACAATTATATCATATTTTCTAATTTAACTCTTAGACTATTCCTATTCTAGGAATAAATGAATAAATCTATATCTATATCTATATCTATACTCTAAAAGGTCATATTCTCTAAAAGGTCATTCTTGGCCTTTAATTGCATAATTTATTTTGCATGTTTGCAGAATACAATTTGTTTCGAACCTGTTTAAATGCTCAAGTTAATGGTTTTTACATTGCTTGGAATTTCTTACCAAATAAAATGGTTGCGCTGGATTTTGGATTGTGAAGGTAAAATTGTGTTATTGTCACAATTTTTATCGACAAGCTTCAAACTTCTTATGAGTTTCTACACCAAATAGACAAGTTTCTTAACTTCTTATGAATTTCTACACCAAATACCTACGAGCAACAATCTCTATAATCATTATTTTAAACTAAATTTTTATTAGTTTCTTTATATATATATATATATATATCTGTGTGTGTGTGTATCTATATATATATATCTGTGTATATGTATGGACGCACACACTGCTAATACAAATTAACAAAAGGATTATGTTTCTTTAGTGTTTGAAAAGTGGGAATTGACTAATTCTTCAATTAACTAAAAATAATGATGAGTTCAAACATCCCTTAAGATTCCAAGTTTTAGGCAGTGTGCCTCTATTAATTCCTTTGTACTAAAATAATATATGTTTACCAATAAAAGCTCATAGCCACTCTTATTCCTAAATATGCGGAAAAGGTAATGAAATAGTTGAAATACATGTGTTTTAAGTGTAAAAAGACTCACAAGAGTTGGTTTCCTATTGATATGGAATGCAGAGTTGATTAGTTGTTTTTAAAAGTATTCCACAACTTCAATACATAAATATTTTATACTCAAAATATTTCACATGCAACGCATGTGTGCACCCACTAGTATTTCATAAAAATGGATCTCAGAGTTTCAAAACTGTACGAATCACCCAATCATGGCTCAAATAACATTTCAAACATTGTAAATAACATAATTGATAGGTTTGGATAGAGCTTGCAAAATCTCACTCCTTTTAGAATTAAATAACCCTACCTCGTGAAACATGTCACTCCGAAACTAACAAAAATAGAACATTATTGACTTCGAATTAGCAAACGGAGACCACCGGTACCTCCCTTGTACCGTTGGGAGTCCAATGCCACCAAACAAGGGTGGACTAGCCACCCCCCACCCCCCACCATCTTCTTCCTCCTCCTGCTTCTTCTTCTTCTTACTTGTGCTGCCCTAATTTTCAGAAAACCAACCTAACCACCTACTTTGATCCCATTATTCTCACTCCAATTCACTCCATTCTAGAGTCTAACAACTCGCCACACAACCTAGTTTTAAGCTTATCCCATCAACAACGTCGGGTTTCCAGGGACAACCTTGCTGTCTTATTTTGTTTGGATAGGTCTTCATAACTTCTAAAGGATAGAGTTAAACTCTTATTTGAATTTTAATCTTATAGTATCTCTTTTTAAGTATACTTTGTTAGGCTCTACTCAACACACACTTTCTTGCTTGGCCCACTTAACCGACCACTTTTCAATCAATTTCTGTTATGGTCGGTTTTTTTTTTTTATCAATCTACTTAGCCGATCTTGAGTTTGTTTAGTTGATCTTTTATTTGCTCGATCATGGTAGAATCACTTCATTTAACCTTTTTCAGCACGTGTCAATTGTCACGTGTCTAGGTTTAGTTTTCAAATCATGATTAGAGATTCTGAACCCCTTCAATATAAAATTTTCTTTTCTTTTTTAATATTCATTGGGTCCGAAAAGTATATAGGGTAACCCACACAGGTAGTCCAACAGTGTGGAGTTGGACTTGGACGAACCTTAGACTTGGACGTCGAGGTTCGACCCTCATTGGTGTCTGCCAAATTTATGTGATACTTGTGGTTTGCGAGTGATTACAAATATCCGATGTTTACTCTCGCAGGGATGGGTCCAAAGTGACCCTCGCATAGAGAGGTTCCTCATCAAAAAAAGTACATGGGGCGCATGAGAGTATGATTTATGTCCTGGTTAAGTTCAATGATTTAATATAAAACCCATTGGACTCCACTAGTAGTATTTATGATTATTGTTAACGCTCAATAAAACTAAATAAAATTAATGATGGACAATTAAATTTGACTGAACATCTGCACAAATTAAAACCAAGAGGATCCAAATTCCACAATATACTCCCTACATATACACCTTACCTAAAAGGCCTAGCTAGAATTACACCTAGACACCGACCTAATTAGAACATCTCCAATTGTCTTTTTTTTTTTCTAAAAATACAGCACAACTTTGATGAAAATTTAATATAAATAATGAAAATTTTAGGCAGGTCCTACTAAACTCTTTATTCTAGTGGAGAAATAACATCAATAGTCAATAACATTTAATGAATAGGGTGTATGTATCATTTGCAATTCAATAATAATTGAACAAACATTGAGTTTGACTCACCAAATGTGAAGTGTGAATTGAGTTCTTTATTTTAACTTGGACAAATCGAGGACATATTAAATATGCACTATTTAGAGTTGAATCTCTAAAATAGAGAATAGAGTAGGAATACAAAAATTTATTGAAGATGCTCTTAGTCACAAGTATACAAATTATAACTTGGAGGCAAGACTCAACCGAGCCAAGCTCTAGGCCTACCCTAGATCACATAATTCGCTTACAAGAATTTGCGTTTTGAACGATGATCTGCGAATTCGGCCCAAATTCACAAATTCAAAAATCCAATCTGTGAATTCAATTTCTACAAACCGTATATTTAAAACTTTTGAAACCATCTCCACAAATGCACAAAAATTTAAGGGAAAATTGTGAAAAGGTACACCATTTCATACTTATTTGTGTAAAAATACCTCAATATAAAACATATGTGTGTAAGTATCTTTATGTATAAATGTTTGGTAAAGAGGTACACTTTTGCTGCATTGTAATTTTTTCTCTTACTAAATTTCTCTTTTCCTTTATTAATTAGAGACAAATATGACAGTTATATTAGAGATTCAGTTTTATAATTTTATGCTATATCTTTTTTGAATTTGAAATTACCTATTCATGCGTGATTGACTAATCGTTTATTCAAACATTGCATACCTATTCCTCTATCATTCAAACCTCTTCCTCTATCATTCACTTCATTTCGTAACAGGGTTTTCAAACATATTCCAGTTAGTTGTAATGGAAGAAGTGCATCAGGTATGTTGTTCATATGTTTTTTTTTAAAAAAAAAAATTGTTAAGGTCTTTTAACGTCAATCATATTCATGTGAGTATAAATATCAATGATGATGACTCAAATGAGGATGATCGTAATAATCAAAATGATGATTCTGATTCGGAGGATGATTTGTTGCCTCCGATAATGTCACAGTGTTACAAGACAATGTCACACTGTTACTAGAAAATGTCACACTGCTACAAACCAAATTCACACTGCTACAAACCAATGTCACACTACTGCAAGCCAATGTCACACTGCATACATTGACATGACGCAAGTCACAATGTATATGGCCTCTTTTTTTTTTTTTTTGGCAAATGATCGAACACTTGGTGTGCATGTAGTACCAAGCACCAGAAGTAGAAAGGTAATTGAGAGAAAAAAAAGTAGATAAAATTAAAATGGTTGGGAGAAACAACATTTTTCTTGAGTTATCAACTTCTTTTTTAAAAACTTCAACGATCTTCTTCTTCAGCGATGAATTTCGACATGGTCGTCACCATCTGATACCGATTTTTCCCCATTTTTCCCCTTATTCACAATGAACCCATAAAAAAATCCATCACTTATTCAAAGGGATTTTCACATCCTATTCAGCGATCAACATGAAGTTTTGAAAAGAAATGAGGTTTTAGGGAAGGTTTCTCACCAAACATTTGAAGAATGTATGTTTTCCGGCAAGATTTCCACTTATTCACAGTGAAACAATAAAAAACCCCATTATTTGCGAACTGTGATTTTCACTTCTTCAGCAACGATCAACATGAAGTTTTGAAAATCCAAAAAGAGGTTTTATGGAAGCTTTTGGAAGAATGGGGTTTCCGGCGATATTGAAGGGATTTATGTGTAATAATTGAGATCCCTTAAGTTTCGGTTGTGGAGACAAAAATATAGGAATCGGTTCCCATTTTACTGAAGGGGTATTTTAGAAATTTGTTAAGGGTTGTGTACTTTTTGATATTTGTTTTTAAAAATGATACTTTCAGACCTATAATTTCTTAAAAAGGTACCGACCCCCTTAAAACCCAAAATTTAAACTAATTAATGTGTCTAACATTAGCCCAAGAAGTTTTTCGATACCCAATTGTACTGAGCCCAAATGCTGAACCCGTTTCCTTGCCAAAGAGCCTTACAACTGTGCTTTTATAGGACTTAGTTGGCATTCAGCATCTTAAATCTATTGATGTGGGAATGGATCAAGTTGTTGTCTTCCCTTATTTCTTTATCACTAATAATTAATCTTATTTTCTATTTTTGCTACTTTGACATCCTCTTTTTTATTGTGTATCACAATGTCATATATATAAATTTGACACTCTCAACAACGCTCCCGCTTTCAACTATTTTTGAAATTTTACACTCTTCCGCTCTCGCTCCCACTCTATGTGATCTAGAGCCTAGCCCTAAGTTCCTATTTTTTTCATACTTTAACACAATAACAGAAATATCTATATAACAAAAAAAATACAATAATAACCAAGATTATTTGGACCAGATGGTTTATCTCACTACTTAGATTTTAGCTATTTAATCACAATAAATATGTCTATTTATATTTTAACCTTTTAAACACAATAAATTTACCTATTTATATGGCAACCACAATAATCCATTTACTTACATTTTAGCTTTACACACTAGCAGTGTATTGTTCAAGTAATCCTAGTATTAATACGTCATTGATTTGATCATATATCTGGTTCGAACTACAAATCAGATATCAGGTGCAAAATTATTCTTTAATTCATTTTTTTTAACATAATATTCATGCTGCTTAACGTGCTGGTCAATCACTCATTTTTTCCATAATATCGTTATGATATGGTGTATTTTTTTCATATGATATATGTTATGTACAATAAATTTTTGGATCAAAATAAGCAACACAACACTCTAGATAGTATGACAATAAAGAGTAACTCAAGCAATACAACAACAATCTATGAAAACAACATAGAATTGATGTTACCTCAAAAATATAGGATGTGTGACTTCAAAGTGTCTCAACTAAGTGTTCATTGAAAATGTGAAGACATTAAGTGACTTCATATAGAATGGATAGATAGTGTAACAACATAGTGTTACTGAATTAAAAGATGAATATTTATTATTTCAGAATTATAATTTCAAATACATGTGATTTATCATAAAAAAATACTTCCATAATCTCTAATATACACCATATTATTATCATAATATATATGGGTCATATTACTAAACAGATGTGAGCATTTGAAAATATTTACCAAAATTTCTTATCATAGGATAAATTCATATGCTAAAATAAACAAAACTTGTGACAACAAGGAGTTACTTGAGTAAAACAACACTCCATGACAACAACATAGCGTGATATTGAATCAATATATAGGATGTGCGACAATAAATTGTGTTAACAAAATATTCATTGAAGGTGTAAACGTAAAAGTGAACATTTTTTAGAGTGGATAGATAGTATAGCATTACTGTATTATTTACTGTATATGACGAATGTTTGTTCTTCAATAATCATAATTTAAAAAACATGTGATTTATCATTAACTTTCATATATACCGTCCAATAGAAACTAGGGTTCATATATTGTTTTGCTAAATTGTAGATAGCTAAGACACCTAAATTTTAGAGTTTTTTTATATTAGAACTCTTTCTCTGTCTAATATGAGATACGTAACCAAATTCATAACTTAAACAAATTTTAAATTCTTTAATTTTAGATCTTTTTCATATTATATTATTTCTCTATAAAACTTCTAAAATTTAGAACTTTTTCATATTAAAACTATTTTATACACACACACACAAATACCCAATAGCTATGAATTAATGTTAAATGAGGGAGTGAGTTAATGAGAATATTTATTTTACCGTGAATAACGGAGATATGCTTATGAGTTTTCTAATCCGGTTTGACAACTGGAGCATTGTTTTGAAGGATAGTGAAATATTTTTTTCTCACTAATGGACTTTTTTTTTTAAATAGTTTCCTTGATTAACTTAAACAGTAATAATTCTAATTAAGTGTATCGGTCTCAGCAGGACTTGTAAAAATATAGTCCGAAGCCTGGTTTGTCTGGGCTAGGTTAGAGGTTCATAGCAAGCCCAAAGAATGATAAATGTGATGATGACTTAGACACAGAAGTTTACCTAATTTAGACTTTGCCCCCACTTTTTTCATCTATTTTCAGACCGCAAACGAGAAGTGAAGTATGCCACGACAACCCACCCCCGCGATTTTTCAGCCCATAGCCCGCCCGTAGGCCTGGCCTTTGGGCTTTGACTAGTCAACGGGTCGGTCAGCCCCGCCCATTAAGAATTTTTAAGCCCCATGCCCTCCTGTGGGCCGGCCTATTAGGCCAAAAACGGGATTTTTATTAAAAAAATATTTTTTATGTAAAAAAATATAAATAGATGTCGAATTTTTTTTTATATAAAAATTACAAAAAGACATCAATTACATAAAATTAGTATGAAAAAATAAATTAACAAAAAAATTATTCATATTGATTGAATTTAACAAATATTCATATAGAGTTACAATATTACATTACAAATTGATTGATGAGTAAGATTATTTTATATTACTACAAATTGAGTAAATCTCAACTAGGTTGACAATTACACAATTGTCAATTATTTGCAAGTCTCAACCTTATAAAAATTACATATCAAATATCAAAAAATAATACAATTATGGAATATAATTTAATTATATTCTTTCAACGGGAATATTCTATTAGACTAACGGTCTTCTTAATGGGTTGACCCGTCGGACTCCCAACCCAAAAAAATACAGCCCAGGCCCTACACGTCAGGCTAACGGGTTACCCAAGCCCTGCAAGGCTGCAACGTCTACGGACTGGGCATCTAATTAACCTGTTGGGCTTCCGAGCCGTGAGTGGCCCATTGGATTTGGATTTTTTGGTGAGGCCTAAAGTGAAGCCAATTGGCAATTATTCCACAGACATGTGTCCTCACGATAGGTCGAACCCTTGGCTACAAAACAAAAACCACGTTCGAACCTGGAGACTATCAACCGTACCCGTGTGCGCGCTTTTTACACCCATCGCGCACGATAGCACTCACCCCCGTTGTTTTTGTGTCTTTCCAAATTCTGCGTCTCTCCACGCCCTTATCTTGCTGGAGTACTCGTCCACTAGGATTCCCTAATTCACGATAAAGCCATAGTCCTATCGACCTTCTCGACGACCAGCCGTCTCGTAGATCTGCAATTTCTACGTTTCGATCTATTGTCATCGACGCTCGATCTCAGTTTTTTTCGCTTCGGAATCCCCCAAATCGGTCCGATTTCATCGATTTTTCAGATCAAATCAGGTAAAAATCAGGTAATTGAGTTTTTTCTTAAAAAATTGGGATTTTTTTCCCGATTTTATTGTCGATTGATTTATTCCGTTTTGTGAATGGATATTCATGTATGGATTTCATTGGGAATTGGGTTGAAAAGGACCAATTTGATAAAATGGGGGTTTGCCTTTGTGCGTTTCATCGGAAGATGCATACTTTATGATTTGTTTCTGATATCTTCGATCAGATGTTAATGTTTTTTTGGGTAAAGGATCCGATTTTATTGTTGACTGATGTAGTTTGGTTTGTATATGAATTTTCTGGATTTCATTGGGGATTGGGTTGAAACGGACCAATTTAATCTAATCATAGTTTTTAGGTTCGCACATCTATTCATTTTTTGAATTTTGGAGTGAGAACCCGATCAAAATTCTATTGATAATTTTCTCAGTTTTCAGTTTCTGTGTTTTCCTTCACATCTGGTGTGCCTTGTTTTTGTGCAGAAAGGCCATCCAAACGCTTATGTTAGAGGATTGAAAACAGCTATGCAGGGATATGATAGAGATGTAAGCAATTTTGTATTTCATCTTGCTGCTCCACAATTTGTTTGATTATGTTTTTTTTTTTGCATATATATATGTGGCATAAGTTTTTGTTATGTAGGAGTATGAAGATTTGGATGAGTACGAAGAGGAGAGTGAAGAGCAAGAAGAGGAGGCATGTGAAGAGGAAGAAGCTCCCCAGCCCACACAGGAGGAATTGGAATACCTTGAATTGAGGCAGCGATTAAAAGAATCCATTAGAAAGCAGATGAAGAAGGAATCTGGTTCCACCCTTGCAAATTCCCAGGAGAAGAAGAATAGACTTCCCTATAACAAGTGAGTAGTACCCATCCTCACTTTGGAAACCTAGGGACACTTTTCTCATTAGATTTTACTGGGTTGGAGTGATATTTTTATGTTTGGATCACATTTGTCAGTAAATTAGTCAAGTACGATACAAATTTGTTACCAAGTTATCACTTTGTCTGCTGTATCTTGCGGTGCAACTGTTTGTCATATGTGTTTTATTTATTTCAGATATAAAAAAAATATCATTCTTTATTTTTTTTTTTTTAACAGACTTAGATCGACCAAATTAATGTGGTGAGAAATTTGTTATTGATAGCTGGTTCTGAGGTTTTAATTACGTTTATATATTTTACTTGTGTACTGGCGGGTGACATGTTAAAGGCCTTTTTGAACATATTGGGATGGGATGCCAGGGACAGCATGGTCATCTGATGCATGAAAGTGCCTTACAGGCTTTTATTTTTGTATAGCTGCAAGCAGTTATCATCTTTGTCTCCGTAATTATAGAATCTTCAATTCCCAAGTTCTATTTTTTGTTTTGATCTCACTATTCTCATCCACTTTATTATTTTGTGCAGTTATGGATCATTCT
Source organism: Ilex aquifolium (assembly GCA_951799425.1). Taxonomy (NCBI): domain Eukaryota; kingdom Viridiplantae; phylum Streptophyta; class Magnoliopsida; order Aquifoliales; family Aquifoliaceae; genus Ilex; species Ilex aquifolium. The sequence goes on along the minus strand of OX637391.1, from coordinate 13,992,430 downwards.
TTGGGCCTTCACAGGCAGTTATTTCCCAAAGAGTAATTCAAGAAAGCAAGTCATTGTTAGAGAACCCTCATTTGGCGGCAAAGGTTTCTAAGAGCAATAACCATGGGGTATGTATAAAAAATCTTTGGCTTTAGTATGTGCAAATCTGTGTGTGCCCTAGTCTCAATCTTGTATATACATGTTCCTAGAGGTTTGTGACCCAACCAAGGATCAAAATTTCGTTTTGGTGTATTGTTTCGGTCACCTAGAAAATGGAAACGATTTGACGTGTTTCGGAAACGTTTCACTCAATTTCGGAAACATAATAAAAAAAATAAAAAATTTAAGAATTATTTTTCTAAAATATTGATCGAAATATATCAAAATATCTTGAAACATTTCAAAACAATTGTGCAAATGCATTAAAATATTACAAAACATTTCGAAACATTATGAAATACCTCAAAATATTAGAATTTTGATTTCATCACTGATTCGTTTCGGTCTCCTTGAAAATGGAAACAATTTGGACGTTTCAACTGTTTCGAAACAAAATTTTGATCTTTGGACCCAACATATAATGATTTTCATTGGGAATTTTGTTTTGAAATGATAATGTGTACGTTGACCATATAAGTCTTGCTGTGTTGTGAGACGTTCAAGGAAACAGGAGAATGTCAGCCAGGTCATAAATGTTGGTGTATGCATTGAAAATGTAGGATCCTTACTAGTATCCCTGATTTGTCTCAGCCATGTTGGCATGATTTGTTTTTCCCTTACTAATCATAATGATTTTTTTTAGCTAATTTGACGTTAAGCTCCTCACATCTATTTATTTTTAAAGACTTATGTTTGATGCTCTAGTATCCATCTAAGATTGCCTCTTCCTTAACAATGGTTAAGCTGCAACAACACTTTATAAAATTGCCATTTTTATATTTTGTGATCTTCTCTACCTTTTTGATTTGATGAAACATGCACATTTTGTTGTCTTCAATATTTTTTGTAATGTTATTCTGGATAAGTATCATAGTTATAATTCTTGTTTTTGCATATGGGTGGGTTTTATGGGGAGTATGGGGGACGGGTGATTATACTTTTTTTTGGAACCCCGAAGGATTGTGATTTGTGGTATGATATGTTCTTTACTATATAAGTTTGTGATGCTTGCCTCTCTATTTTGAGGCTCACACCTTGCTTACAGGTAGCCAAATAGTTTTACCTCCTGATCTGTAGAGGCTGTGATTGGGCCATGCTATAATAATTTGGAAGGAACTCTCAGATTTGGTGTGGCTACAATGTGCGTGTGAAGATGGAAGGATGGTGAAATAAGAAAGGGGATCAAAAATGAAAGTTTTTGTCTGATGGTAAAGAGTAAGAGACAATATAGATAGAATCAAGTTAGGTGGTTAGACTTGTGCAACGGCAATCAAATAACTGTATTGGTTAGGAAGATTGGACAGGAGCTTGATCTCAGATGGTCGAATGGTGAAACAAGATCCATGTAGTTAATCCAAGTAGTTTGGTCAACATTTGCTCAGTTCAGTTATGAGTCTACTCAGCCTAGTTTATGTTATTCAAATTCCTTAAGTGGACTTTTTGCTCTTACTGCTTAAGGAATCTTGCATGTACTTTTTTGGTGGAAATGTGTGCAGAATGCAGATGCTCTATAAATTAATTTACGCACTTAACTATGTTTGAGACGTGACTTATTCTGACCAAAAAAAAGACGTGGCTTATCAGTTAATGATCCAACCTGGCCAATGCAGAACAATAAGGGCTCTTCTTCTACCCCTGCAAGATCGAAGCCTCAAACGAATGGCCACCCCAAGAAAGTCACAAATGGGGTAATGTTTTTTCCTGCATTATATTGTTGATTTGTAATGTGAGCTTGAAGTATTTGCATCTAGTTCTTATACAGATGATGTAATATTTTGTTTATCTTCTCAGCTAAAAACAAAAGCTCAGATGCTTAAAAATACAAGGGATTATTCGTTTCTGTTATCGGATGATGCAGAGCTTCCGGCTCCTGCAAAAGATCCTCCACCTCGCAGTGTCTCTGTTCCAAAGTCAGGTGAGTTGCTGCTTTAGTGTAATATATCTGGTTCGTTATTCAAAGGCTCAACACATACTCCTGTCATTGGGAAAACTTATGTAGTATTTTTTTTTATTTGTTTTTGTTAATGTTGAAGATGCACGACCAATTCAAGAGGTACCAAAGAACAAACAGTCATTGAGTAATACTGGCAGAAAAGTTCTCAATGGTCGTGAGGGACGGAAACCTGTTCCGATAGGTAGCCAAATGCAATCTAAAATGGGAACTCCCAAATTGGCATCCACCAGTAAGCTGAATCAGACATCAGCAGACACCCGGAAACAGCTGGGTAGCAACAATGGCAGTGGGCCTGGTCGGCCTTCAGGGCAGAAAGAAGTGCCTTTCGGAATTCCAAGGGGTAGTAATAATGGCAGTGGGCCTGGTCGGCCTTTAGGGCCGAAAGGATTGTCTTCAAAGATTTCTGGAGCCACCACAGAAAAGAAGGTTTCCACGCCAAATGCTAAGAGTTACATGCCTAGTGCGTACAAACCTGCTCCGTCAAAGTTGCAGCCTTCGATTTCAAATCAACCTTCGGTACACAAAAAGGTATTTCAAGAATCTAAGATAAGGCCAAAACAACCAGCGGCAGCCTCAAAACCTCAGGTCTAATCCTTACTTCCTTTATGCATGGTTACATGTGCATTTATACAACTGTGTTCATTCTTACCCAAAACTAAAGAAATAGCTGCTCTACCTGCTCAAGCCATAGATGTGTACATATGTTCTCGAAATATGGTATAGCAGTATCATTTGGTGTTTGCATGGAATCTTGACAGGTAAAGCAATCACCAGCAAAGATTTCAGCTCGTGCTTCTTTACAAGGGGAGCGTCCAAAGAAAAAACCCATGAGACAGTATCCTGATGATGATGATGACGATGATGGTGGAAAAGCAATCAGTATGATTAGGAGAATGTTTGGGTAATTGTGCCTTCTCTCTTCTTCAGTACCTTTTCCAATTTTTAAATAATATCTTATGGTTTAACGATTTTGGCTAGCTGAGCGGAGCCAGTAGTGGACCAAGAGGGGCATGGTCCCACCCTGAATTTTTTAAAAAAAAATTATTACCTGTATATATTTCAAATTTTTTTGATATATTTCATGGTGCCCACCCTATAATTTGCTTGTCCTATTAAGTAATATAAACCAATACCTACATAACTATGAACTTTTGGACACATTTTGAACACTTTACAAACACATCTAGATAAGTTTTTGATATGTCGAATTTATTTTTTTAAGTTGTGAAAATTGTGAGGACTAAGTTGTATAACAGAAAGAGGGATTTGATTGTTTATGCAGAGGAAAACAATCTCCATAGTTTTGATAATGAAGTTATCATGCAATGCATTTAAAGTTGGAAAACTCGCCGGGATGAATTATAAATGATTACAATTAACCTCTTTTTGTTATTTTTCTTTGTATACGCTATGTATATCGACATTGGACCCTTTAGCATGTGGAATAACAAAAATTTAAGTTTCTAGGTTGAAGTGCCCACCTAGAACAATTTTTTTGGCTCCACCCTGAACGATAACTTGAATAAATTAAATTTATACTCAGTGCAGTACTAGTCTTTATTTCAACTCAGTTGTAACGTTTTTTTTCCTTTTCCAGCTTGGAGAAATGGTTTCTAGATCTTAGGAACATGTTCCAGAAGCATTTTTTCACTCATTGCACTTGATATAGTTATTTTACCCAGAATATCATTTTCTAAAATTAATTTTTCCTGTTGGGACCGAGATATAAAGGTCTTAGTTCACAATACTGGGGGCGGATTAAAATATTATTTTTCTTCATTTTTCCCCTTTCTCGTCTTTTTCTTTTTTGGTTGGTATTGGGTGTTGTTTTGGAGCTTGTTTGATCTAATTTGAAGGCTATTGCTCTTTGTTGTTTATTTAATCATTTGACCTTAAACTTGCAATATAATATCTTTAGTATCCTCCATCTTCTCGTTAGTATCATAGGGTTTTCCTCCTTGAAATTTGTGGATGAAACACTTTTCAACTTCGTGCCACTATTAGATCTGTTATGAGCAATTGTGTGATGAGCAGTGCGGTGATTTTTGCAGGTATAATCCCAACAAGTATCGTGATGATGATGATGACAGTGACATGGAGGCTGGTTTTGACGATATTTTGAAGGAGGAGAAAAGGAGGTGAGTCTCTTTTGTAGTTTTTGCACATGCTTTGGTGTTCATTTCCATGAACTTGCTCATCTTAGCTCAATGTAATTGCCAAAAGGAGTTCTGAAGCTGGCAATCTAGCGTTTAAAGTGCCAGTTTAATCTGTTTTTTTCCCTTTCCGTTTTGATCTGTTGTGTCCTGGTTTTCTCCTTTATATTATTGCCAATATAATACCCTCTTTTCCCTGCTCAGACTCTCACATTTGCACGGTCTTCCACTGTCATCTTGCTTTACGTATGACCTCATGTATGTTCCTTTTAAGAAACTTCCGTTTTCAAAAACATGGAGTTAGTTTAGAAAGGAACTGGACCATCTTTATAATCCAAGCGTGTAGCAAAAATTGAAAAGCACAGATTAGAGGTATCTATGTTTGCTGCCCATCAATATCATGTGCAGAATTTGCTTTATTAAATAGAATATGAAGGATGTGATAAAAAAAAAAGAAGATGAAGGAATTGGCCCATGCTGGATTGCTTATCATGTGAATATGCTGTTGAATTATGTTTAAATATTAATGTGTGGACTTCCTTTTTGTTAACAAGGGTATGTTATTGTGTGAAAATATGTTTTATTTTATTAATGTGTGAAAATATTTTTTTTATAAAAAATATTTTTGATGTCTTGTAATTCAGTGCAATGATTGCAAAAAGAGAGGATGAAGAAGAACTTCTCAAGATAGAAGAAGAAGAAAAACGGGAGCAGTTGAGAAGAGATGTAAAGAAGCGCAAGCTGAACCATCGGTGACTGGAAAAATAATTAAGACCGAAATTAGTTGTAGTCCCTTTAACTTGTATTTGATAAATTTTATTTGTTATCCTCAGGTTTTTATGGGGCTTTATGTTAATGAAAAAAGGGATTCACATCACAGAATTGTGTTCAATTTTAAATATCATCTTTTTGTTTTGTTTTGTTTTGCTTTGCTCCATCCCCTCTTTTCTTCCCTCGATCAACACAAGACTTAGGTATGTGGCGGTTGGTTGAGTGTATATGCATATGCAGCATGTACCTCAGTCTGTTCCCAATGGCTTATAATTGGAAAACTCCTATTTGTGAACTAAAAGTGTATTGGTTAATGTCATTTCTTCTGCCAACTGTTTCATGCAGCATATTGAGAGTAATTATTGGGTGTAACAATAATATTAGGATATTATTGTTATGTGGTATTATTATCCAATAACAAACTTACAAGTAGGTAAAGTGAATTTTACGTCTTTACAAATGATGATTATTTTTCTATATGGATATTGTAGTTACTAAATTAAATAAGGTCTATTTGTTTATATGTTGGTTTATTATTAATTGGTGACATCACGTGTCAATGGTAATGCGATGTTGTGTTACCTTCAATATTTTCCCAGGTAATGGGCATAGGCAGAGCTACAAAGGGGCAATATATGTATATATATATCTATTCCTATATTCTAAATATTATAAAACTATTTTGCACTTATGCCCCACCCTATAATTTTCTAATTTCAATTGCTTAGTTCTTTCTATTATATGGTGAATTTAATATTCATGTTTATGAATTTTATTTCTATTTTTTCAATTTGAAATTAAAAGTGAATGTCATTGCAATTCACTTTCAACTTATTTTTATTTTTCTTCGAACTCGGCTCTATATTTCTTTGACTATTCGTTGAAGTATTTATTATTTGCCAATTGATTGACAAATTTTTACTATGTTTATTTCTTCAAATTTAGTTTAGTGATTTTACTATTCCAATTTCTCAATGATAATATCTAGAAGATCGTCTATTGAATAAATTTAATAGATGATTAGTGCATAACTAAGCGCTTTTTTATTTATAAAATAGTAATTTACCCCCACTTTTTTACAATGGTATAATTAGTCGTCTTTTTGTATGTACATAATATATATTATTTTCTGGCCTTTTTTATGTTGAATGAAACTTATGTATGAAATCAAATATGATATGATAAATATAAATAAATTATCTTATTGTGATCGGTTAAAAAGAAAAAAAAATTAATATATGTAATTAAAGTGTTCACCCTAAAGAAAATATATACCTCTGCCTAGGGGTGCAACTTGGGTTGGGCAACCCGATTTCAACCCGAGTCCAACCCGAAAAAATTAGGGCTTGGGCTAGGGTTTTTAATACTTGGGTCAAAAAACCTCAACCCGAATTCAATTTGGGCCGGGCTCGGGTTGAGGCAGCGGCAACCCGATTTCAACCCGAACCCGACAAATATACAGCATTAGCACTTTTTTTTCATTTTTACTCCATCGTCCTCTGTTTCTTGTTGTTTGCTACTCTGTTATGCGTGATTAGTGGTGATAGTGTGATGTTTTAAGTTTAATGTTTTTATGGGTCTAATTTTTATGTTTTATGAGATTGTGCTTTGAGATCACTAGTTTTTTGGTGTGAAAACAGATGATCAATAATCGTGCACTGTTATGAATGAAATATATGGATTGTTTTATGAATTTGTAATTATTCCCCCCCTCTCTCTGTCTCTCTTGCAGTGAACCCGAATTCAACCCGAACCTGCTCGAATTAAACTCGGGCAGTGCTCGGGTTGAGTTCCTCAACCCGAGGTAGGGTTAGGGTTAGGGTTAGGGTTAGGGTTAGGGTTGAAGATTATATACCTAGGGTTGAGTTAGGGTTGACTGTCTAACCCGCCCAACCCGCCCGAGTTGCACCCCTACCTCCGCCCCTGCTTACAGGTAACAAAATGCAGTGAGTTGACAGTGGAGCTCCCTTGTGATTGCATTTGCTGCCAGCCAATGTGCTGCTCCACGTCTAAACTGGACCCCTAGCAGTGAAGCAGACTCTCCAATGGCTTCAATTCTTGCCCCACTTTTTTTCACAAGGAATATGTTTATGCATAGGATGAATAATCCTCAAAAATCATATGTTGAATCTATGTCTACATCATTTAATCATTTAGATTCCCTCATATTTAAAATATTACAGTTACACCCTCTAAAGTTTGTATACGTGTAACACAACCCCTGTTGTCAGTGTCTGTTAATGTAGTTGTTAAAAAATTATGAAGTCATCATAATAAATAAGTATAATTCCCATATTACTCTTTATTTTGTGGCTAGCTGTTAGTTAATTGTCTGGCCACTAACGTTCAAAATCATTTGGAGCTTCTTTATATAAATACCACTAGTGCCATATCAGTGACATACATACACTGGATTAAAATAAATAAAAAATAATGGAATCCCAATTAATTTGTTTCTGAAAAAAGCCCAAAATCAAACAAAAGAAAATGAACAGTTATATGATAACAGTTTGTTAGTTGATAAACAAAGAGAGAAACAAGGAAACCAAAACAAAGGAAAAAAACCTTAGGTTATTTGAAAAAAAAACCTAATTTTATTTAATAAAACCCCTTTTTTTTAAAGGTTGGCCACTCATATTAATTTTATAACATTCAAGTTATAAAACAGAGAGGAGTCAAACACAATAGGGTTGCAATGGCAAAATCCAGAAATTACAAAGCAAAGTAAAGGTTGTAATAGTGTAATAGCAAAAAGCAAAGGAGGCAAAACTGATCCAAGACAATAGAGTTTCAGAAACCCATACAAGAGGTAAACATTAAGCCAAAAAAAACAGAGAAAACACAGAGATAGCTTGAATGCTATCCTTGTTCATATTATGGCTAGTATAAATTTGCCTAAGGGTATTACTCACTGGCTTCATTCCATAATGGGTATGGGTAGTCGTAGGGATATGGATTTTTGGTAAGATATTTGGATGAGCAATGGTTCACTGATTTCTAGAGTGGAACATTAAGCATCTTCCTAAGCTTTCGAAAATTCTATCTAAAAAATCTCTAATCAAGATGTGTAACCTCAAAATTAGTACCCGTACGCGATGATTCTGGCACAATGAACAAATTGACAGATTTCTCACCTGATGAACTCGAGTTCGTCTAGAAAGTCGAATGTTCCACAACAAATGGATGTTGAGAAATCGTAATAGATGGTAATGAAACTCCTTACGAACGATTTACTCACTCGTAAGTCCTTGAACATAGTCCTGTCACTAAAAAAAAAAAAGGGTTAGAAAGGTGTCGGGGTGCTTTTCGGCATGACCCCTTTGATGGTTAGTATGTAAGAGAGGGTTTAGAAAACACTGTTCTATTGCTTGGTTTAGGGTTTGCGTACTTTAGCCTTGATCTTGAGAGTACGATTTATACCTCTCTAGAGTTAATCATTGTGGACAACTAGGTCCCTTGGAGGGAAGATTCCTCATTGGCTCACTTGGAAGGCAACATGTGGTACACAGATCTTGAGCAGAACACCTTTCTTTTCATGTGGAGCATTTAATGCTCGGATCCCCGAGCATTTAATGTTCGCTTTTCTGACTTTGCCGAGCAATAAATATGTCTCATCTTTCTGTGGGATTATTTAATGTGCCCCGGTTGTGGCTGCGCACGCACAGGAACACTTTCGTCCATCACCCCCCAATAGGTTAGGAATTACATAACTTGTACTTCGTACGTCTTCCTCATTGGTTGCTAAACAATCTTTGCAACCATTCTAGCTGCTCTGGAAAGGGTGATTGATGATTGATAGCTAACTCCACTCCCAAGTAATGATGCTCTGCTTGACCTCAATCGTGGGTATGCTTGCGTCAACTGACATCCCCCCTTTTCTTTGGAAATTTAACATCATCATTTGGCAGGGAATAATCGTCAAAATAGTTGTCCATGTCCCGCCGGAGCGCATGACTTTATGTCGATGACACGTGTCAAGCAGAGAACGCTCCAGGGATAGTAGCGCCGGGGACACATATCATTCAAAGAACACTCCACGACCAAGATGCCAAGGACACGAGTCATTCAGAGAACAATTCGTGGCCAAGATGGTGAGGACATGTGTCATTCAGAGAACACTCCGCGGCCAAGATGTGGAGGACATGTGTCACTTAGAGAACACTCCACAACCAATATGTCGAGGACACATGTCATTCAGAGAACACTCTGCGACCAAGATGCCGAGGACATGTGTAATCCAAATAACACTCCGCAGCCAATAATGCCGAGGACACGTGTCATTCTGAGAACACTCCGCAGACAAGATGTCGAGGACACGTGTCATTCAGAGAACACTCTGCTGTCAAGATGTCGGGGACACGTGTCGCATCCCCCTTGATCACAGAAACTTCCCATCAACTGCCCCCAGCCCTTGATCTTCGTACGAATTGGATGACGTGACGGAGGAAGATGAAAGAACTTGAACGTTCTGTCCCTTCGTGTAGCCGTTTTCCCACCGATGCTCCAGTGGTGCCGACATTGTTCCTATCCCTTAGAGCGCCGATTCCTCATCTGCTAGTGTTGATGAATTCTTTGGTGACTTTGAGGGAGACATCGAGAGCTAGTGTTGACTACTTGTCCGATTTTTGTAGCTTGAGAGACGCAAAGCCTTCTTTGTTTTGAATATATAAATGTTTTCTTCTACAAGTACTTGTTTGGTCGCATCTTCTCCCGAGGCCATGCCTCCTCTGGGAGCTAAGGTCCTAGCCTTTCCGACCACGAGAAAGGTCCAACCACCCTCCCTTCTTTGTTAGAGTCAAGATGCATTTCGCAATAGCCTTAAATCTGAGGCGTCATCTTTCTATGTCGGGGGTTGGTGTACTTGGCAATCCTGAACCCAAGACTCGTACCCCTCCAGGAGGCTTTGTTCCATTAGTCTCTTTAGGGGTAATTCTTTTTTTGAAGTTTTTTCCCCTGGGGCCATGCTCCCTCCAAGAGAGGCTTTACTCCTTTTATTTCTTTAGGGGCAAGAGTCTTCCTAAAGACTTTTCCCCGGTAGCCATGCTCCTTCCAGGAGGCTTTGATTCTTGGGTCTTTTTGGAGGCAAGTCTTTTTTGAAGACTTTTTCTCCGGGACCATGCCCTTTCCAAGAGACTCTGCTCCTTGGGTCTTTTTGGGGGCAAGAGTTCTTCTTGAAGACTTTGCCCTCGGGGCTATGCCCTTCTAGGAAGCTTCACTGCTTGAGTCTTTTAGGGGGCAAGTCTTTTTCTACGAGGCCATGCCCCTCCAGGAGGATTCGCTCCTTTTACTTCTTTGGGGGCAAGATTCTTCCTCGAGACTTTACCCTCGGGGCCATGCCCCTCCAGGAGGCCTTGCTCCTTTTACTTCTTTGGGGGCAAGAGTCTTCTTAGAGACTTTACCCCCGGGGCCAGGCCCCTTCCTAGACAACGTACTTAGCAAAAATAAGTTCTTCCATTCAAAAATAGTAATTTTTCAGATTCATTACATTCCAGGGCCAAAGTACGACATTTCCTTCCATATCCTCTAGTTTGTATGATCCGGAACCTCCCACCGATATGATTATGTATGGTCCTCCTTGTTAGATCCCATCTTCCCATCGGCCGGGTCGCAAGTATTCCCAACTACTCTTCTGCATAGGTGGAGCTATGTATGGTTCAGGGTGGGCAAGTGCCCCCCCTCAAATTTTTTTTTTATTACCTAGATATATATATTATTATATATTTGTATAATATATCACTTGTGCTCACCTAAAATTAAAGACAAAAATGCTAGGCCCACCAACTCCACCCAAAAAAAATTAAAAAACCAAACTCACATAAAACAAAACAAAAAAACTATGGGCCCATATTGTTGAAATCTGAGTATCGTACAAAAAATTAAAACTTAATCATGTTAAGTTGCGACTCAAATAGATCGAGTTGCGACTCAATAGAATTGAGTTAAGATTGATCCCCAAAACTTGGGATGGATTCCAAATTGTTGAAATTTGGTATCGATCCAATTTTTTAACCGATTGAGTTGCCAGTTGATCATGATGTATCATATCTTCTCAGTTTTTATGGGTATGGTATGAAATTTTAAATTTTTCTGCAATACTTGTAGTCATATGGATAATGTTGAACAATATTGTAAAGGTAAATAGAACAATGAGAATTTTTTTATTTTATTAAGGCTTTCTCCATATGACATTAATTTTATTATTTATGAATTTTTGTAAGTGAAAGTTCCTGCAATTGACCTTCATTTAACTTTTTTTTTTTAATGAGAAATCGCCACTATTTTTATTTAAATATTGATTATAGTTTTTACTGTGTGTCAATCGATTTTAAATTTTTTTACTATGTTTAGTTCTTAAATTTAGTTTAATAATTTTACTATATTAATATATCAGTGTATTTGGAATATCATTTATTAAATAAATTTAATAGATTGTTAGTGAATAACTGATATTTTTTAATTACAAAAATAACAATTAGCTCCATTTTTTACAATAGTGATAATTAGTCATTTTTTGTACATATACAATATGAATTATTTTTTTGCATTTTTTATGTTAAATGGAATTCATATATCAAATGTGATATAATAAATATAAATATATTATATAGCGTGATTGGTTAGGAATAAAAAAATTAGAGTATGTAATTAATGTACCCACCCTGAGCAAAATTTCTAACTCCGCCTCTGCTCTTTTGAACACCAGGTCGCCTATTTGGAATTTTCGGGGGTTCACTCTTTTATTGTAGAGTTTGAACACCCCCGCTTGGTATTTTGCTAACCGCAAGACAGTCATTTCTCTTCTTTCCCCCGCGAGATCCAAATCTAGGCTGAGTTGTTGATCGTTCTTTCTCATTTCAAAAGCCTGCGTCCTTAAGTGGGGAAACCAACTTCCAACGGGATAACTGCTTCTAAGAGTGAACCCCCGAAAATTCCAAGTCGGCGAGGGCATAAGGTGTCTCGCTCGAAGTCGTCCTGTAAAACCAGAGGACGTTCAGGATCTCCTCCACCCATTTTCCCTTGGCCTTCTCTAGTCTCTTCTTAATTCCGTTGACGATAGTTTTGCTTGAAAACTCTGCTTGTCTGTTGGCTTGAGGGTACAAAGGCGTAGAGTAGTAATTTTGGATTCCAAGATGCTCACAGAAAGATCTGAAAGGTCAACTATTAAATTGAGTCCCATTATCCAATACAAGCGCATGGGGGATCCCGAATCTCGTCACTATACTCTTCCATACGAACATTTTGGTGTTCATGTCCTTGATGTGAGTCAATGGCTCAACTTCAACTGAAGAAAGCAAGTAGCAAAAAATTTAGCCAATAAAACCAAGAAAAAATCCAACAGCATTCATTCGACCGTTTGTCTTTGTGATCCAATAACATCGAAACGTGAGATCCCATTGCCATTCGAATAAACCTCACTGATCATCTTCTTGCACTCAGCCAATGAGCTCTCTTCTCCCAAGCTTTTGAGAACGTTCTACAACTCCTCCGCCGATATCATCTCATTCTTGTCGATGTCAAATACTGAGAAAACGTCCTTCAAATTCTCCAAAATCCCGTCGGAATCAATGTCCATGGTGTTTAGGACAATGAACTCATGCAAATCGATGACCCTATCGCCATAGGAGTCGACCTCTTTGATCATCTCCTGGAAATAAAAAAAATAGACTACTGTACCTACTTACAAAAAAATACATAACATGTGTCCTTAATAATCCAAAAAGATTGCGCCTGAATCTATTGACAAAAGAGATACCCATATTATACTTGGTTCCAGTTTTCACATATTAAAACTCATCAATATCATTACCCAATTTCGTGGTCTCATATAATAAACGGGCATAAACTTTCTTCAAGTTTTTATTTTTCGGATATGCATCGTGAGAATAAAATTTGTCAGATATTCATATTAGAATTCGATTGGAGTTTTTAAATCGAATTAATATTTAGATTGGACGAAATTGGATCTATTGACAGACTCACCCCCAATCCCCCATATATATCAAGCAATTACAAAAAGAACAAGCTGAAAATGAGTTTAGCTGTGGGGAAAAGCACATCTTATGAAACAGTGTCTTGTTCATTGTCCCCTACCTCAACAGTAAGCATTTGCTAACTTGGTGAAACAATGAAAAGAATACAGTGAGCTGCGCTGAAGTAACAGGTATAGAAGAAGACATGCATATAGACTCATGCTTCTCAATAATTTTGCAATGATGACTGGTGGGTATTGCCATGGACACTCATTCTTAATTTGGACCTTCTGATGCATCCAATTTGATTTGGGGTCCGCTTTGGAAACCTATTCTGCGGAAAATGAGACAAGTCCATTTTGCAAGCCCACGCTTGTGGACCCGAAAATGAGAAAATGGGTTTGGTCCCCCCCCCAAAAAAAAAAAAAAAAACTAGCCTTTCTCTTGTAATTGGACCACCTCTATCGTTCTCTTGCATCACAAGAATCGTAAAATGGGCAAAGCCTTTGGAAGACAGTGGCCTGTAAATGATTGGGCACCTTCCATCTTTGGATGTCTTGATGCATGCTAAGTATTGGCCAGCTACGAAACACGCACACGAATATAATAAGACATGGACACGTAAACACCATATTTTTAAAAAAATTAGGACATGAACATGTTGATAAAACGTTATAGATAATTGTGTTTTCTATATAAGATAATACAATTTATCACAAATATAGTGATAATGATCATAATAATCAATAATTATTAAATTTTTTTCGTAGACGTGTACTATACATATGTAATTTAAATGATTACTCTCATCTCAATTGTTTTTTTCTAAATCTTTTATGCATCTTTTGCTTTTGTTATTATATTTTGAGTATAACTTTAATGTATGTAGTCTTATTAATTATATGTTCTTTCATACTATAAGATACTTAATAGTCAAATTTTCGAGCTTGTTAATCACACGTCAACACATATTTATTATTTAACAGTAGACACGTTTCAAAAAAAGTGTCGGATAAGTCATCAAAGAAGTATCAGACATGTGTTTGAAATTAAAATTTTATCATTTAATTATAGACACAAATAAAAGAGTATCGAACAAGTGCCCGAGAGTGTCCAAAGAGTATCGGTGTCCAACACGTGTCTGACACAAATACATCACTTTCTTAAGAATATCCGTGCTTCATAGCTGGCTGCACATGCAATTAGCTACTTTTTTTTTCCCTCTCTACAAGGTATCTCTCATGCAGGTTAACACTTGGAATAAACCGAGGCTAATGACTGGCCTCGAAAAAGAGTTTGGGGCATAGAATACGAAGTAATTGGGCCGGCCCCCTTTAGGATTTAGAATTATCGGTTTTGCATATGGGTGTGGATTATCATTAGGCCCAGCGGAGGAAGTCGAATGGGCTAAGGTGAGGTCCATCTCAGCAACGAAACATATAAATTGAATTCTTTGATTTTAACCAGCCTGATCATGTTTGGTTCTTATGGAAGGCATAGAAATGGAAAGGCAAATAGAAACGAAAGGTATTATGGGCTATTTTGTTGAGTTGCTTAGAGAGAGGTGTCTCCCAATGTTTCCTCACTCTTTTCTGCATATGCATGAACTTGTTACAAATACAAAGATCACATAGATTAATCAAATGAACATCAGGGGGAGCAATGTACCCCTTCCCAACGGCAACAATATGTGCTTTGATTCCAGTATACCAGCTTGGTAGAAATTGATGAATTGAAATTGAAGCTATTTCTAAGTTGGAGGAGCAAAATTCTCTGGTCCTCCAGGCATTGTCTGTGTACTGGAATGCAATCTGTGCATAATATCGCCAGTACGGTGATCAAGAAAAACCAGGAGAAGAGTGAAAATCTCATTTTGTAAGGTGATTATGAGGGACTGTGAAACTAAAGTGAAGAGATGCAGCTTGGGAATGGTGATTTTAAAGATGTCATTGCCAAGACCCATGAGCTTGACCGCTTGGCGTGTAGACTTGTCTCTCTTATGGCTTCATAAAGTGACAACAACATTGCAACGGTGAAATTATAAATGTGATTTACAGAGCAAAGTTCAAACATGCAAAGGAAGAATGAAATAACTCAAACAGCCTTGCAATCTCACCATATAAATCAACTAAGAAATAGTTAAGTGTCCAATCTCTCCAGTCACTTAGAATCATTCTCCCTCCAATTCTTTATCAACTTATATGAAATAACATTTACGGTGGTAATTTTTGACACAACACGAAAATACGACTCGAACTCGATATGAAATTAGTGGATGAGAGTTGATTGTTTATCAACACGAATCCGTAAATGACACAATCCGTTAACACGAATAATAAATAGGTTAAGTTAGTGTTAAACACGAACAAAACGAAATTAACACGATTAACACGATTATTTGTTATTGTATATTAAGTATTAACATAATTATTGTATAAAAATAATATTGTTACTCAGTATTATTGTTGTTTATTAAGTTATTTTTTTTAATTTATAGAAAAAGTATGAGCATAAACTTAATTAATTGAGAATGGAATCTTAAACTTAAATCTTAGCATTAAGTTCTTTATTCGAAATTTATATGGGTCAACACACGGATACGAACACGAACCCGATAGAAAAATAAACAGATCAATTGACATGACACGATTAGTTAAATAAGTTGGGTTAGCATTGATTAGTGGTCGACACAGACCTACAATGATACAACACGACACGATACGATTACCACCCTAATCTCATGGTACGTAGGATGCACACTTATGACTGTAAAGAGAATTCGCACGTATAACTCAATCGGTGTGAAATTAATTTTGAGACGCATCATAATAGATATGACATTAATTTCGCAGGGATAAATTCTATATAATTTTGTCATAAAACATAGATTAGACTTAGACATATTAATAGTCAAGATGGTAAAATTGACTTAAGAATAAACCCAATATAAATTGAGGTCCTAAGCAAAAGTTTAAATAGGCCTATTTAAAATTCGATTTTAATATATAAACAATGTAGCTATAATTTCATTTAAAAAAAAATTAAAATCCCAAAATACCGTAAAGTATCTTTATGTAATCTAAATTGTTCCTTGACATACTATATATAATATTATTATTAAATGTCAACTAACAAATGGAGAAATAACTAAATTAAATAGGACCCATAAATATTGAGATGTAATTAGTTTAATTAAGACCCGTATAAAAGTGAGATAAACTATCAAGTTGCTTAAGAATGTCATAAGTCATGGAAGACAATGAAAGTGCGACTTATTTATTAAGTGGACATGAATATTATTTTTTCGGTAAGTAAGACTTGAATATTACGGAGAGACTTAGATTTGAAATTAATGTATTGATAGATACCTTTGCAATTTCGTAGTGCTTTCGCATTCAAAGCAAACCATTTAAGTCATTGTTGTCGTTGAATTCATAGTAAATTTTTATATTATGTGAGATTTACTACTAATCCACCGCTAATAATAAATTAGTAGCCCATGAATTCCAATATCATTATTATATCTGAAAATCAAGAAGGTTTGAACCCAGCTGATAAGTTTCACCCTCGATGAAATATCAAATAGAAAGGTAAGAACATCAACTATGGAGCTACATAGGCAGATAGACTCCTTCAAGTATTATTTTACAAAGGTTACTTACATTTTATGCCATTATCGTCCTCCTACTTGGATATGAATTTTAGGATCAACGACAAAATAAAAAGATTTGAAATTTGGAATTAGATGACCTTGTTAATTCTTTTTATTTAAATTGTTGTAAAGGAAATATCTAGGAAGTTGTTGCAGTTCGAGAGGCATGTCTCATGGCTGAAGCACTAAATCTGCGCAATGCAAATGTACAGAGTGACAATGCTAAGATGATTAGACTCCGCTCAAAAGAAGGTATTCTCCTGTGGGAAATCACTGTTTTGATTGAAGATATTAAAAACATTGCAAAATCACTTAATTTAAGATTCTCACACAATCCAAGAGCCCTTAACAGGACAGCTCACTGTTTGCAGCGACTGTAATGTCTCGCTAGTTACTTTTGATTTGGGTTAGGTATACCCCCTTTGTAGTCTACAAGTAGTCTCAAGTTAATATTTTAAGTTAATAGTCTTCCATGTGAAGAAGACAACCGATAGTCTTCCATTGAAGAAGACAACCGAGAGTTTGTGTCCAATCTAAACTCATATCAATATTCCATCTTAGACTTATAAGTCATCACAATTTTTGGGCTGAGTTTGAATAGGGGAGGCCCAAGTCCTTACTCAGGTGAGTTATTAGACGGGTCGGGCTGGACTTTAGGTAGTGGTAGGCTACCCACAGTCCAACCCACCACTCACTGCGCGGACCTTACGGGAGGGTTTGTTGGCACGGGCCTATGGGCTTGTTGGGTGGACCTACGGACGGGTCTATTGGACGGACTTTTTATGTATAACTTCATTTAAAAACAACATCGCAACTTACGCCATTCCAGTGACAACCAAGGATCAAAATTTTGTTTCGGTGCATTGTTTCAGTCGCCTAGGAAACAGAAACGTTTCGACATGTTTCGGAAATGTTTCGACCCGTTTCAAAAACATAATAAAATAAAATAAAAAAATTAATAATTATTTTTTTAAAACATTGGTAGAAATATTCCAAAATATCTTAAAATACCTTCAAACATTCCGAAATAATTGTGCAAATACATTAAAATATAACAAAATATTTCGAAACATTATGGAACACCTCAAAGTATTAGAATTTCGATTTCATCACTGATTTGTTTTGGTCTCCTTGAAAACGAAAACGTTTCGGATGTTTTAACCATTTCGAAACGATACTTTGATCCTTGGTGAGAACAATCTGTGCTTTGGTTCCAGAACACCAGCTTGGTGGAGATTGTTGAACTGAATTTGAAGCTGGTTTTCAATTGGAGTAGCAAAGTTCTCTGGTCCTCGAGGCATTGGCTGTCTACTGGAATGAAATTAGTGCATAATAATGATAGAATGGTGATCAAGAAAAACAAGGGGAAGACTGAAATTCTCATTGTGAAATTGAATTGAAGAGCTGCAGCTGGGGAACTGCGAGTTTTAAAGATGAGTAAATTACACTTTATTTTTCTTGAACTATTACCTTTGTTTTTCTTTTCACTCTTAATTATAAAATTTCTCACATTACGCCCTAAAATATCAATTTTATTTTATATCACTCTAATAGATAACGACCTACTTAAAAACTTGTCAAAGCAGAGAGGAAAACCCCAAAAAATTTCCTACCAAGTGTCTAGTACTACTTTATTTTACCTCATTTGCAACTAAATGGTTGTTGGAAAGAAAAAAAAAGGTCGGTCAGAGAAAGAAAATTTGGAGTTTAGGAAAGACAAAGTCATAGATGGGTATTTTTCTTGATTTGTGACCTGCACATGTGTAATAAGCAATTATTTATTAGCAGTATGAACCATCACATACGCATTTACTGTCAAAAAATTGACAACCGTTATCTATTGGTGTGATATGAAATAAAATTGATATGTTAAGGTACAATATAAAAAAATTTGTAGTTGAGGGTGCAAAGTAAAATAAAGATAATAATGTAAGAGATAAAATATAATTTACCCTTCAAAAATACCACTGCGAAGACTCATGAGCTTGACCACTTGGATTGTGGACTTGACTCAAGAGAACGTCCAAAGCTGCGAAGGAAGAATGAAGCCACCCTTGGCCCAGGGTGTTCACGGGCCTCAAATATTCTTAAAAAATGTCCATATATATATATATAAATTTATATTATATATTTTTCATAAATGTTTTATGGTACTCACCCTATCATTTTCGCATAGTATAAATTAATCAAAATACATAATTTCGTTATTGGGTTAAAAAAATAATCATTGTGCAGTAAGATATTGCATTATTTTGGAAGAGTGAAAATAAAAAAAAAATAAAAAAAACAATGTCATAACATGAAAAAATTAAGTTTTTTGACTGAAACAAACCCGTATATAAAATAGGGCGCGATTAGTGCATCATAAAATCGGACGTCTTAAGTTCATTATAAAATCGGACGTCTTAAGTTCAACTATTGTTAATAAATCTTGTATTTAATTGATATTTATAATTAGCAGATAATAATAAATATAAGATTTAGATTAAAGTATGTTTCTCAAATTTGTTTAGCTAGTTGTTTAGCTAAATATGCTTCTTTAGTTCTAGACTCTTGTATATGGAGGGGATTTGTCCGGATTTTCTACATTGGCCCTACTTTTTTATGTTTCTTAGTTATAATGAATAAAAATTATTATCGTTTCATTATAAAAAAAATTATTTATCAAATATTGTATTTCAAATGATATGTCAAAATTCTATACATTGAATATTTGGTGGAAGTTAGTTGACCCTACTGATTCATCACCTACACTGATTTGAAATAAATAATTTAGTACACATAACATTGCTCATAAGATTTACTCTATATAATATAGCATATGCGCAACTTCTAAGAAAATAGAAACAAGCATAAACAAGACATCACTACTATTTAATAGTCAAGAGGGTGGAATTCTAAAAAAAATAAGGGAGAATTACACCCAGATCCCCTGAGGTTTGTCACTTAATCACTCAGATTTCCTGACATTTGAAATATTACACACAGACCTCCTGAGGTTTGTACGCGCGTAACACTTAGATCACTGCAGTCAAATGTCCGTTAGTATATCTGTTAGTAAATTACACTCACACCCCCTGAAATTTGTAGGCGTATAATACTTAGACCTCTCAAGTTTAAAATGTTATACTTAAACCAAAAATAATCCAAACAAAGGTAGAATATCAAATATTTTAAATTTTAAAACCAAAATTCATGTTATATAGTATCATTTATTGAAATAAAATTAAAAATAAAAGCCAATTTTTTCTTAAAAATTTGTAATTAGTATACAATTATATTATCTATTGTAATAAAACTAAAAAAATCAAGCAATGGGTCTAAGTCATTCATAATAGAACATACATTTTACAACCAAAATTCATGTTCTATTATGTCATTTATTGAAATAAAATCAATTTTTTCTTAAAAAATTATAATTAGTTTACAATTATACTATTTATTGAAATTTAATTTAGTCGTTCAAACGACCAAATTAAACTACTAAATTGACCCAATTAAAGCTAGAATATATTGTGTCCATTACAGTTTGACCCCTTGAAGCTAGAATATATTGTGTCCATTACAGTTTGACCCCTTTTTTAATTTTTTTAGTTTTATTCCAATAGATAGTATAAGTGTATATTAATTATGATTTTTTACGAAATAATATATTTTTAATTTTAATTCAGTAAATGTCATAATAGAACACGAATTTTAGTTGTAAAATTTAAAATATTTGATATTATATCTTTGATTGCAGTATTTTTGGTCTAAGTATAACATTTTAATCTTGAGGGGTCTAAGTATTATACGCCTACAAATTTCAGTGGGTCTGAATGTAATTTACTAACGAATATACTAACAAACATTGACGGTAAGGGTCTAAGTGTTACACACGTACAAACCTCGGGGGGTTTGTGTTTAATATTTCAAATATTAGGGGGTCTGAGTGATTAAGTAACAAATCTCAAGGGGTCTGAGTGTGATGAATGATAGGTTGTATATGTTTGTATCATGTTACTGTGTTAATTATGTTGTTATTGTGACATTTTATTTTACATGTTATATATGTTTTAATTTTTTAACAGTTACATGGTGAATTATTATTGTAATGTTTTGCAAGATACAATATGGACGGTCATGCAATACTATGTATATATAGATATGAGCGTGACACACACGTAATGAGTTTGGATGGTAATTCTAACTATGCTACAGTTGTGGATGGATTAATGAACAAGTGGCGAGATTTAAATCATGAATCTGTGTCGTTAACTTATGGTATACATTGGTCACCCAAGGTGTTTATTGCAAAATGATATTGATGTGGGGAATTTGTTTGGTATTGTTTGTACATTATGTGGTAGTCATGTTGATATATCAATGTCGTATATTGGAAATGATTCTACTAGTGAAGTGATGTAAAATGTGTCAATAGATGTTATAGGTGATACCGTATATGACATAGAGATTGATTTACTGCCTACATTCTGTTCACATAATAACAGAGTGTTAGTCATCTGGATGATCTACAGAAATTAGGTCTGTGGGACAAAAATTTGAAGGAGGTGTAAGACAATTTCGCAATGCACTATGCAAATATTCTATTGAGATTGGCTTTAAGTTTAATTATGTGAAGAATGATAGGGAAAAAGTTACTGCTAAATGTGCTTCGAAATATGATCGTGGATGTGAATGTCATGTTCACGCTTCAATATAGAGGGCTAGTGGTTATTTTTACATACGAAGACTTGACAATCAACACACTTGTGAAATTGCTATACGCAAAAATTAGAGCAAGCATTTGTCTTTGAATTTGGTTGCTAAGCTTATTATTGATAGTGTTTGTGAGGATCCTTCTAAACATGTTGTAGAAGTAATTACTCATTTTCGTTCAAATTATGGGCTTACAATCCCTTATGACAGTGCATGACTTGGTGTCGAGAAAGCTAGAGGTTTTGCTATTTGGTGATCTTTCGTTATCTTCCCACCAGCTAGGTGGTACATTCAATGTGCCAACAATATGAATCTTGGTAGCCTTATCAAGCTTGATTGTGATGGTGAGAGCAAGCGTTTCAAGAGGCTATTTTTTGCTTTCAAAGCTTGTATAAATGGATTTAATTTCTTTCGTCCCATGTTGTTTCTAGATGGCATTTTTTTGAAGACAAGGTTTAAAGGGAACATATTATCTGCTACTGCAAAGAATGGGAACCAAGGTAAGTAATATTAACCCTTTTTAATGTTATTGTGTTTGTTTAACTACTGAATGTGATTATTTTAAATAATAGTTTATATCTGCGGAGCAGTTTTTGTTTACAAATATGATGCAAGTTTATTTCCTGTTGCATTTGTTGTTGTCAACTCAGAGAATGAGTCTAACTGACATTGGTTTTTGCAGCAGTTAGCACAGATTGTACATGCTAATCAACAAATCATGTTCATTACTGATCGTAATGTTGGTCTGTTGGAAGCATTGCCCAATGTCTTCCCCAGTTATCATCAAGCTTTTTTGTTTGTAGCATTTGAAGTCGAATTTGAGAGACAAATTGAATGGGGGACAATTTTCAAACGTATTCAGGGACTATGTGGTGTTCCTATTACAGGAGTGCACGTATGCCCCAACCAAGTAGAATTTTTATGAGAAGATTGATAATTTTAAGCGTGAAGGTGGGCATTACATAGATAGATTCCTTGCTAACCTCCTATATGAGAATTAGGCAATTTGAAGGCCTTAGGCATGGTGAGATATCATCAAATGTTGTTAAGTCGTTTAATGCTTGGATATTGAAAGCGTGATATCTTTCTATTACCAACATGGTGGACACCATAAGGGGCCAAATCATGAATCAAATGGGTTGTAGAAGAAAAATGGCTCTAAAATGGAATGGAGTTGTATGCCCTAAGATGGAAACCAGATTAAAAGTTACGTTTAACGAAGGTAGAACATGGTCGGTTAGAGTATCGATTGATTCTGTGTTTGAAATAAACTCTCACCCTTCTGTTACTGTGGATATTGATAATATGAAATGTTCATGCCATCAGTGGCAGATCAATGGCTTTCCATGTTCTCATGCTGTTTTGGCCATTCAAAAAAGTGGAAAAGATCTCAATGATTTCATCGGCAAGTTCTATCATGTGAATACTTACAAGATGGCATACTCTGAAGCTATATATCCTATTCTTACTATTGGTCATCCTGAATGTACTGTTTTAGATGCAGAGGTACTACCACCAATTATGAAGAAACAACCTAGCCCTCCGAAGAAACGTAGGATCCGTTCTAGAGGTGAGAAGGCTAGAAAGATTTATTGTGATCGGTGTGGTCAATTTGGAAATCACAGCAGGAGGAGTTGTAATGAACCTATGTAGCTAGTTTATTTTTTTCCTTTAAATTTTATTTTTCACACGGTTGTTTCATTCACATGAAGATATTCATTGGATGTATTGCGACAAAAATGTTGGTTGCACTCTATGTTTTTGGAATGAATAATTTGATGTGGTGGAATTCTACAATTTAATGTGGTGTTGTAGTCAGTTACTGATTTTAAGGGTTACTGTTATTGTGCTTACAGTTATTGGTACTGTGGTTGCATTTTGATGTTACTGTGTGTTTATATGCTCATGGTACTGACCCTGTCAATGTGGTGATTTGATGTTGTTATTACGGTGTCGTGCTGATGTTATTGTGGTTTCATGATCATGATACTGTATTTTTTTTTTTTTTGACCATGCTTTTAATGCAGTGTGGGCTCTAAAAGGAGAGCTCCCATCAGACAGATTGGCGACAGCAGCACCTCCCGATCTTTTATTTAAGTGTGCTCCAATCTCGATACAGAATTGTGAACATTATGTAGCAAATATGAATGCCACAGTCAAGCCTGCACACAAAAAAAAAAATCCAAATTGTAGTATTAGATCATGAAGATTTGAGTTTTGGAACTATTAAATTTGACTGGGTGACTTACGAATCATATTTCTGTTACGGACATTTATCAACTAACTATATCGGTCGCACATTGTCCTGGGTTACTGGGTAGTTATACTAGACTCTTCACCTTTTGGCAATTAGTCTAAGTGCAGTTGCCAAATTGTGTTCTCATAAAAAAATTCTGAAACATAATGGGACATAAAAAATTTAATGTTATGATAATCAATAAAAAGAATAGTTGATAGTAACAGTTTTGTTACTGTCTACCACCTGTAACTGTCAAACAAAAACCATTAATATGGCAGTAACAAGTATGCTACTGTTATTTAAAATCAAACTTGTGTTAAATCAAAAAATAGAAAACATATAATTTTAACAATTCTTTTTAAAATTTACCACAAGCAACGCATCCTGAAGATAGTAGTTAGTGATACCCTTCCTCGGCTTCAATGAGTTGTAGTGATACCAGATCCCTTCTTCAACATCCAACACAAGCAATGTCCAATGTCGTGGTGTTCCTTCTTCACTGTTGCTGACAGAATTGATAGAGAATAGTAGATACCTATTGTTAGTCTCATCCCTGATTTTTTCATTTAACACTTTCACACGGTAGTCATGATGATCGTCTGTGTTTGTAAGTGTCTGCGTAATTTGAAACAGTCAGATTTTGTATTACAGTCAATTTCTTTCTATGATAATTACTTTGATTTGACATTTTTCTAACTACTTACCCAACACAAGCTATTAAAAATGAAGCATTTGTTTTCCGTCATTGTAAACATGTCCGCGAAATTATCTTCCATAATAATATCAGCAAATCATTCAATGATCTGCACATGAGCATTTTAATTGTACAGATAAGTTCTCACTTTCAAGGTAATTAAATTCGATTGAATATAATGATTTCTTACGTTGTTCAAGATTTCCTTTTCAGCCAACACCGTGAAAATGTCATCAGCAGCTATGTATATTCCATCATTATTGCTTGACCACACATGTGTCTTGGGTAATAAACATATGCAAACATTTTTAAAAAAAAATTGTTACTTTTAAAAAAATCACAGTAACACTATGTATTTTAGATTTGTATGTTATATATTTTATTTCTTTTGATTTATACTTTTTACACCTATTTTACTTTCAACTTATTTTGGACTCTTTTATAAGGACTTCTAAATTCTTTTAAACTCATTTATTAGTAGTACAATTACATACAATTATCTATATCTACAAGAAGAAGTAAAATCTTATATATGTTAAATTATTATACACATAGTTTAGGTTGAATTCCACGGTCCAATGTATGTTATATTTTTATTTTTTAGTATGCAATAATATAATAATATTATAAGTGGTCTAATCAATCTATTTAATAAAATAAAAATTAATAATTCTATAATATAATCAGATGTGCAAATGCCTAAAGAGGTCGGAGAGATACCTAAATAAATGACAAATTAGGTATTCAAAAACTTATATAATAAATTAATAATTAAAATATGGATTAATTATTGGCACTTAATTAATTAATTAATTTAATTACACAAAATTCACGTTTTCTATAAAAATAATATTAATGCAAAGACTTTAATAAATTTCAAAGTTACTATGTATATTAATTCTGAATTTTCACAAAATGAAGTATCCTCTTAGATGCCATTGGAATATTAGCAAATACTAATCTTTTTTGAAATACTTGATAAATCAGGTTGATGCATGTGAATTGTAAAGTGATTCTCATATCTGTCAATAATATTTTAACCACTAAAATGTGAAAAATCTTATGCTTGAAAAATAAATTTTACAACTTTTAGGGGTGATTCAGTGGCCAAGTCTGACCTCTTGCAAGTGAGAAGTTCCAAGTTCAACACTTCTTATACCCCCTAAGGGCCAACCCTTCCGTTATGCATCAACATGGTGGTTTAAACTAGCTTAGATCTTTGGGGTTAGGACCAAGTTTGAAAGAGTAGTCGGCGCAAGCCTGCATACCTATAAAATCAAAACGAAAAAAATCTCAAGAATGAAAATAAGATAAACAGATAAACTGAGCAGATTATGATTTAGAAAATTCCTAATAATAAACCAAAATCCCAGATACGATTAGTTACAAGACTTTTTTGATAAGCATTTGCCGCAACAGATCATGTGAGCCAAATATTCCCACCAATTCTTAGAAAAATATAAATTTGTATCAAATTAGAACTAGTAACTAATCACAATATGGAAGTACTGAAAAAACTCATATAAACAAAAAAGTTATAAACACAAAAGTCAATCATAGTTTTGAAGGGGTGGTTGAGGGTTAATAATATCTTTAGATTGTGAGTATAGGGGTCAATCGGCTGGTTTAGAGGTGGTTTTGGGTTGGGGGAGTTAGGGAGGGGGGGAGGGGGAGTCGATACGGAAGGGGACCGGGGGTAGTTGAACAATCGTGGGGTCGAGGAAAAGGGAAGGTGATTAGGGGGTTTTTGTCAGGGAGGATGGGGTGGTGTGTGGGTTGGGGTGGGGTGGGGTAAGAAGAGATAACATAGGAGAGCTTGAGGGTAAGATTTGGTATTATGACATTTTTTCCATCTCCAATTCTCCATTAGTCGATTAAAACATATTGTAATTTTCAAGTTTTAGGGGGATAAAGTGTAATATACATAAGTCTTACAAATAGATTATGTAATTTATCCTTGTTTAATGGCTACCCCACCTTTCCCTCGATTATCAAGGTGTAGCATCAATATCCTGACTACAGCCTACATGGGGTCCACCTTCCCTAGATTTTTTATTTGGATAACTAGACCTTTCCCTAGATTAGGTGAGATTAGAGGGTTATTGATATGGGTGGTTTTGTCTAGAATTTCTCTTTTTCTTTCATTGTTTTCATTTCTTGTTCGTTGACTCGAGTCTCCTCTGCTGCAAGGTCAACTCTCTCCACCTAAATCTTCCATCAAACCCCACCCAAACCAACACCCTCCCACCACTCCTACGCCCCACTAGTAACCACTGAAAAAAGAAAAAAAAAACTCCTTTCCAATTGATGTGGTTGTCTTAGTGTATTGACAATTGAGTTACTCTGATTAAAAGGAAAATTTAAATAAGTTATTGTGACTAAAAAATTAAAATTAAAATTAAAATTAAAATTAAAATTAATTATTGTAGTTAAAAGATTAAACTTTAAATGAATTTGATTAAAATATTAAATCATAATTTAAATCATTGGATCTAAACGATCTTAGTTGTTGTTGTGTTTTTCTAAATGATGAGTTCAAACAAGAGGCTGTGTTTTGTTATTACTAGCAATGCACGACGTGTATTGCGCGTGTCATTAAATTGAATAATAACTTATGTAATTTTAGTTAATTTTTATATTAGTTAATGTCAAACCTAATTGTTGATCTATTATACCCTTATTCGAGTATCTAATATATTATTTGTTTAGATATCTTTTTTTCCTCTTAAATATATCTTTTTTTGTTTATAATGAATCTTTATTGTGAGATTGTCATTATTGAGTATTTGCATATCTAATTATATTATAAATTTATTATATTTTTTGTCAAACGAATTGATTAAACGGTGGGATTATACCCACCCCAAAAGTATCCATTCCCACCCTATTAAAGTCTCAACTATAAAACTGTTAAGTTCACCCCTTCTATATACACCTCATTATAGACTAATCTCATCCATTCTTCACCCACCCTATTAATAACTAAACATATTCCAAGTAAAATAAATCCGACTCAAACTATTCCTACCTCAATATCTTCTCATTTTTAGGGTTTATTTTTATGCGATGCTTCACACACACTTAAACATCATATACTCGACTTGGTAATCTAACATGAATTTCTCAACTTGCAACCCACTAGCTGCAATTCTACAAGCTGAATACCAAGGCTGCACAAGTTAAGATCTTGGAATGGTGACAGAACAAAACCAAATGACGTCTTAATTTCGCTTGCTCTGAGTGCCAAATTAGACTTATTTCCCTTTTCTATAATAAGAATTATTTGCAAGTGGTGAAATTTTATGGTTTGATTCCATACGATATTATGTTTTTGTGCTAGAAATTTTTCAATGTGGGTTTGAACGCTTCTTGATTTCTTTCCTACATAATTGATATCATGGAACAGTTCTTTTATATATTAGCAATCCACTACGTGCGTTGCACGTGAAATTTTTTGTTGAAATATTTAATAAAATACATAAAAAATCTAATTGTATAGTTAAATTTGATTTCATCTCATATTTATCATACTTAAATTATTTATATTCTTTTCAAAACTATAAACATTCAATTGACTCATTTTCTGTATTTTTTCATTCGAGCTACCACGTAGTAAGAGTTATAGGATTTTCTTTTCTCGATTTTTTTTTCTTTTTGTCTTTCTTGTTTTTACTTGACTCAATAATTTTTTGCCAAATTATTTTGATTGTGAATAAAGATAAAAGATAAATATATCATTTTTTGGGCATTAGAGATGATATTATCGCATAACACGACCATCCAAAAGTTTTGCAAAGATAAATAAATTTACATGATATGTTAAAGATTAGTTTGTTATTTAAATACAGAGGGATATAATCGTAATTTATATATTAAATACCAAAGGACATGTTAGTCTTTATATTTTTTTTATAAGGACAAACTAGTGAATCAAAAGTTTTTCATGCAAATGTACTTTTATTAGTAATATCTATATCTATATAATAAAGTAATTAGAAAAGTTTGTCTTGAGTTTTTCGCGACTCAAATCATTTTCAGGCTTTTAATCTGACGATCATAATTAGACTTAACTCTAACACTTCTATCTCTCATATAACTCTCTCTCACCTATCTCTTAGACATTTTAAACACACTATCTCATCTCCTCTCTCTCTCTCTCTCTCTCTCTCTCTCTCTCTATATATATATATATATATATATATATATATATATATATATATATATATATTAATAATAAAGTAGCTAGATTTCTTTATCTTTAGCTTTTCGTGGCTGAGATTGCTTTAAGATTATTGATTCAACGATCAAAACTCCTCATCCTTTCAACAATTGTATCATTTCAGGACGCTGAAAACTCTACTTAAAATACGTATCTTTCAGTCTCTCACTCTATCTGGCCATCTCTACCGGTCTCTCGGTCTATCTGGCCTTCTCTACGGTCGCACTGCAAATACAATATTCTCTATCTCTCTCTCATAACTTTGACATCCATCGTCACCCTCAACCCACAAACCCCCCACCATACGTCTTTCTCTCATTGTCACTGCTTGCCATCATCACTAGCAATAATAGGTTTGATTTTCTTTCTCTGTATTCGATTTTTTCTCCCTCTGTATTTGATCTTCTTTCTCTCTCTATTTCTTTATTTCTCTATTTCTCTCTACCTAACCCAGAAACCCCCCTGAAAAACCCAATCTCTCCCAATCTCTCCCTCCCTCATCGCAGCGCCTATGCCGCCTAGCCCAGCCCAACCCCCCTGCGAATCAGAAGCCCCACCAACGGCCACAAAACCATCGACCACCACTAGCGACAACCACGACAGCGAAGTTAGCGATCGCCACTGCCGCCGACGACCGCCAGCAACTGCCACGCCATTGACACCCCTCGGTTAATTCTTTCTTGCTCACTATCTATTCATCTCCTTGCTTCTCTATCTCACACTCGCCTCTACCCCCGGTCATATCCACAGCCCCTTTCCCTCTCTTCTTCCGTCCCATAGCCCCAAACCCCTCATAACCCTAATCTACCAACAATTGACACAGCACCTCACTGCCACCTTACACAAAATTGACACAAACACATATTTGCAGCACACAAACTACACGTTCACGCTCATAGACAATCGTAAATATACAAATTTTGATTTAATTTATGTCCAATTTTTAGTGATTGGTTGAAACTTGAAATAGATTTCTATCAAGTTTAATTTGAGGTTTTTTGTTGTATATCCAGAGCCTTTAGGTTTGCACACGCGAAAAGACAGGGGGAGTGTAAGATAGAGAGGCTCAATGGCTATGTAAGTTCTTCGAATTTTTTAATTTCCAGCTCTATTTTTTTTTTTTTTTTGCAATTTTGATTTCTTAATTCTGTTTGTTTTCAATTTTTGTTTTCCAAGGTTAAATTTTGATCAAAGAGTAACCAAGTGAAGGGGCTAGATCATTTTATCCAATTGCTTTAGTTTAATATAATTGTTAGCATAACACATGTTTGATGAAATGTATCAATGACTGTCTTTGATCCTTGCAAGTCTTCACAATGGTGTGATCCACATCTGGGATTCTCATTGATTGGTTCGACAAGCATGTTGGACCTGTTCGTGGTGTATCTTTGTCATGTACATATCATAAATCTTCAATTATTTGTACACACACACACATACAATGTTATGTGTGTTTATGCTAATTGTGCATTTGACTAATTTTGTGTGTTTATGCTAATGCACTTATACAATTTATTTTATTAGGTTCAATTAGTATTTTTTTTGAGGTATTTGTATATGTGATGTTTTTTTAGGGAGTTTTTCTGTACATTTTTGTAATAATTCTATTAATATGGAGGATATAGTTGACAGTATATTTTGGATTATTTTAAAAGAATTGGTATGAATATTTTTGTGTCATTCTTTTTGAAGCTAGACAATTATTTGCGATTTTTGTGTTTGTTACATAGTGCTTTTAGCCACGGGTAATGACTAGCATATAATAAAATAGCTATATTTCTTTGTCTTTATCTTTTCGCGACTCAGATCGCTTGAAGAAATATTGATCCGACGTTCCTAATACGAAATTTTCTCTCCCCCCACTTTTTTGAGCAAGACTTTCATTCATTCCACAATTCTAAGACTCATATCTCTCTTATGACTCTCTATCTCTATCTATCTCAGACTACACATTAATTAGGTCGTTAATTATGATTCTAATTAAAGATTATTTTTAAAATTTTCAAATAAGCAAATGGACTTTAAATAAATATTATTTGAGTTAAAACGAGTCGAATGACTATAATATAGGTGTACTATAATATTCGAATAGTATAATAAGCGAATAATATATATGTAATGTGATATATCTATATACTAAGGGAACTATCATTATTTGTCTTTAGTTTTTCGCGGCTCAGATTGTTTTAAGATTATTGATCAAACGATCGAAATTCCTCCTCTAAATTTCATTTTACTCTATTATCAGTTCGAATTGATTATGATTAGTATTTGAATTGAGCTGAATTTAATTGTCGTGTATAAAATATATACTCTTACTTAAACTTAATTTTGCTTGAATTTTACGAGTATTCAAGTTGAAGTCAAATTAAAATTGATTGTAAAAATAATAAAGAATAACTAAATTTAAAAAAAAAAAAAGAGAATAAGTTATGACATTACAGTGAACGAGAATAGATAAGAATTAGTTTATAGGTTTAAGATAGAAGTGTTAATTGAGTCGAACTTAAATTCAATTCTTTGTTTGACGTAATTATGATTAAGATTCGAATTGAGCTGAATTTGACTGAGTATAAAATATAAATTATTGTTTAAACTTAAAGGGCAGGGTTATTCCCACCCCCAAATCTCCATTCTCACCCCTATTTTATTTCTCATTATTAAACTAATAAGTCCACCATTTTTATACCCACCTCAAGCTACATACACCCCTTTAAAAAAGAAAAGAACGAAACAAGAAATTAAAAAAAAAAAAAGCAAACCGAAACAAGAAGGAAAAAAAACCAAGCAAAGATTAAAGGAACAAGTAAAACTACAAAACTTAAAACCACAAGACACAAAACCGGACATGAAAAAAAAGAGTATCAAGCACAAACACAAAATCGAACAAGAAAAAAAATAACAAGCATAGATACAAAACCTAAACAAGATAAAAAAAAAAAAACAACAACAAATAATCTGAAAAGCATATATATATACACACATATAAATTCTAAATAAAAAATTATTAAACTTGATAAAGATATCAAAACATACCGAAAATAATAAAAATCCATACAACAAACAGGAAATCAAATATATAATTAAATTGAGAAGTAATACTAACATATATCTCACTGGAAAAATTCATATTAAAAAAGTATTTTTGTGAGTGCATGTGAGATGAAATAGAGAATGAAACCCTAATTATGACAAAATGTAAAGTGAGTTTACTTATTAAACGGGGTGTATGTAGCATAGGGTGAACTTAGTTACTAATGGGGTGGCTATAGTGGGCTTAATAGTTTGATAATGAGAAATTAAATTTGGTGGGAATGGAGATTTGTAGGGTGGGAAGAAACCAAACCAAACTTAAATTCGATTGAATTTTACGAATATTTAAGTTGAACTCAAATGGAAACTGATTTTAATTACTCAACAAAATTTTTTACATTTGCGAGAATTCACGTGAAACTTTTGGATGTTTTCCTCACAAAAGTTACACGAACTCACATCGGAAAAATGGTGTAGAGATAATGTTATGAACTTTGGGTAGAAAACTGCAAAAAAATAAATAGTTATATTTTTTTGAAATTTGAAATCAAGTTTATATTTTGAAATGGTGTAGAGATTATATTTTCTCATATTTTTGAACTCATATGTTGCAGTAGTTGTAGCGTGACTTTCGTTATTATATATGTTCTGCATACAGGTTGAATAATATCAATTTGATCATTATATTGTTGAAATTGTATTATACATTGCCTTTATTTATGAAAAAATATTTACAATTTTTTACGAGTAACGTAGTGCCGTCAGGCACGGGTAATTACTAGTCTATATAATAAAGTATAACGATTTTGAATTTTAGAGACGAAGAGGGGTTAAGATTGTTTCGTGACCAAAAAAAGTATCATCCTAAGGACGACACTATCCCAAACTATCTCGAGCTATGATCATTTTAGAATTATCGATTCAACACACCAGATTAACCCTTGAAAAAATTAATCCCACCTAAAATTTTTAATTTCAAAATCCCTTGAATCACTCCACTTAATTTGGCCAAATATTCTGCCCCCCTACGAAAAAAATCCCTTCTCTCTCCCTATCTCTATTCTCTGTCCAACTGTGCCCCACTCTCTCTATTCTTTACCCCCCTCTCTGTCTCTCTGTCTCTTCTCTGTCCCAAGCCACACCAAAGACGACGCCAACGACTCCGGCGACGCTGCTCTCTCTCTCTCTCTCTCTAACTATTGTATCTCCGCTGCTCATCTCTCACTCGGCTGCTCATTCTGTGTGCACGTCACACCAAGTAGCTCACAGCTCTCTGTTTCTCACCCTCTACGTCTCTATCTCTCTACTTCTCTGTCTCCGCTGACTGCTCACCACACACAGGACATACACACACCACGCACATAAGTTGTTCGACAAAATGCCTCTAACTTTATTCCCCTAACTATATGCACACACTCATCTCAGCCCTTCTCTGTTTCCATTTCGATTTTTATTTTCCTGTTCTTTCAATTTTGGTTTCTAATTTTTTGAATTAGATTGGTGATTGGATTCTATGGATATTAAACAATTTTAAAATTAAAATTAAAATTGAGAGGCTGTTGTGGTTGTTTTGGATTCTCAATGTTTTTCCTGGTGAGAAGGGCTTTTTAAGACACTCTAAATTGAATGTATCAGATATTAAAAGTTAATATATGTTCAATTGTTCTTACTTTTCCGGCCTTTATGGAATTTTGCCCAATCTAGTTGACTTTTTCCCCCTTCTTCAACCTCATTACTTCAACAGGAATTCATATTGAACTCTTGGGGAATGAAAATTTTCAATATAAAGACTGCTATCAAAGTGTGAGACAAAAACTTTGATCTTTTGTGTCATGTATATACCATGGATGCAACATCTCAAAGAAAGGTAAATTATCTGCAATGCGCCTAATTATTTGATTGGTGTTAGTTAAATTTATAATGGTTATCTATGAAATGGTGAATTTGTTGTGGATTTTTTATTAAAAGCTATTAAATAACATGATTGTAGTTTAATATTGGGTGTGAATTGTTGAAATAGGTCATTAATTGTGTCCTTGGAGAATGTAGGCCACATACCTACAAATCCATTGTTGGATGTTTAGGTCCATCAATTTACTTGAGTTGTTTTGGCCTTCGGTTAAATGATTAGGCAGTGATATAATTGTAGGGAGTTGTGAAGGAATTTTGGGATCCATTTGGGAAATAAAAGTGTATGGTTGATGCAAGTTGTTAAAAGGGAAAAAAATTCATTGTGCAATTTTGTGACTTTTGCGTAGCTATGATTTTCTTTGTTGGATGTTTATTATTCTTAATCATTAGAATTTGTCATGGGCACCTAAATTCTCGGCCAATACAATTCAAATTTGTCGAGAGCTATTCATGATTGTTTTACCCTTTATTCTCTCTCCTTCTCCGAGATCGAATAATTATTGTTATCCTCTTTTATTTCTTAGTTTTTTGGTTGAAGATGATTGTTTCAATTTCATGTTTACAATTTCAACTCAAAGACTTAATAGTTGGAGGCTCCACATCATGGCTTCTTGGTTTTGCATGGAGGTTTTGTTCGGCTTTATACTTACGTTGAAGATGGTATAGGTTTATTGTTGTTATTGAAATCGTATTGGCTGATATTTTATCTAATTTAATATTTGTTAGAAGATATCTCATATTTGCAAAGGATTATGAAGTTCTTAATAGGTTAATATACAGAGATAAAATATTCAAGCAAATATAGGAATGACGTGCTATGAATTTGTGAGTTGAATTATTTAGTAGTGAAATGTTCAATATCATTTTATCATTTGTGGTTTTGGTTGTGATCAATGCTTATATTGTTTGGATTGAATTCTTTATGATAAACACTACCATTGTTGTCACCAAAGATAAATATGAAAAGTTGAAATTTTTACTGAAAAATTAATTATGGGTTCGTAGTAATAAAAAGAAATACGTTTCTAATTGGTTGGATCATTGTTGAGATAAATTTGGTTTGATTGGACTAAGATGAAAAATTAGAGAGAAGGAAAGAAATGAACTTAATTTATTTGGAATTGTGTAATTCTAGAAAACGAAGAAAAAAAATAAATTATTGATGCATTATATTTATATTACACTATTGGTCCTAGATTTTTTGTGTTACATCAGTGCCTTTAAGCACGGGCAATTATTAGTAGATAAACAAAATAGTTAGTTTGATCGAAAAAGAACTTCAATTCAATCATTTATTATTGTTGGAGCTCTCTCTCTCTCACATACACACACACAGACGAGACAAGATATTGTCTTTGGATGAACAAGTAGTAGGGATGAAAAATTTAACTATGCAATGGTGAGATTTGGATTTTAGTTTGGATTGAATTTAGTTATTAATGGGGTGGGTAAAGAATGGGTGGGGTTAGTCTACAGTGGGATATGTATAGAAGGGATGAGTTTAATAGTTTTATAGTTGGGACTTTAATGGGGTGGGAATGGATATTTTTTGTGTGGGAATAGCCCCACCCTTGATTAAATTATAATACTATTGTTTGTATTGTAATAATATAATATTATTGTATACCAAAAAATCATCTATAACATATATTTGACGGTAGACTAATAGAATATAGATTGAACTTTATTTTTTCATATAAATATAGAATGAATACATAAATCATATGCAAATGTACTACTAATAAATTAGTTCAAAAGAATTTAAAAATTAGATACGATTAATAAAAGAATATAACATAACTTAGAATTTAAATAGGTATAGAAAATATAAATTGAATGAAAGTAATATAGAATGTAGATGCCAAATACTATTAATAAAAGAGTTTAAAAGAACTTATAAATTAAATACGTATAAGAAATAAAAGTTAAAGAAACTAATATATGAGTATCATTGACTTTATAATAAAAATTAAGGATAAAATAGGAAATCAAAATATTTTCACAGATATATTTATAAGTAGTATAGATATAAATATAGATATAGATATAGATAGATGAGAACCCAAAACAATACTTATTTCATTGGCTATCTTATCAAATCCGTTCAGGTAATTAATTTAAATTTTTGAAGCTAAATTATCAAGGATCGTCATAGGGACGCAATTCATATCGTGTTGTGTTATTTTCATGTTGTGTTATTTTCATATCGTGTCATTTTTAGTTGTATTATTTTCAAATCATGTCAATATGCATGTTAATGAAAACTTATTTAATTTTAAAACAACTCATGACATTATGTAAAAAAATAAAAAATAAATCTAAAAAATCTATTTTTTACTTACAACATTAGTTAGTCGTGTGATTCATATATAACTTTAATTTGACTCATTTATTATTCATGTCACTTTTAATTTTATGTTGTGTCCATGTCGTGTTCATGTTAACGAGTAAAGTTGACACCCCTAGGTGGCCACTCATACTATGTTGGTATGGAAAAAGGACAATGTCATGTTGTTGGGGAAGCATGGATCCCAATTGTTTTCCAATAATGTCGTAGACATAATCGATTGACTTAATCAATTGATATCATTGTATCAACGGCAACTCTCATTCAATTTTAAGGTTTATTGTTAATATTGTTAATTTGATAACAGCAATGAACATAATACAATATATTAATTCAACAAATTAGGCCCGAGCAACATTGAAAAACTTAAATAAATTAATCCCCAGAAAAATTTGATTGTTCAATATTGATAATCAAAATAAGAGATTTTTCTAACTTTTAGAGCGACATTTCTTGTTCGTTGAATGAGATTCACTGTAAATATCTATAATGAATTGGATCAGTAAATTAGGTTTGAATAACGTTATTCGATCGTAAAATAATGTCTGGACTAGGAGTGGAGCCACATAGAAGGGTGTGGGGGCAGTTTCCCCCACTGCGCTTTGATAATAATTTTACGATGCTCAATAATTTTATTCATAATTTCCCCCTCTTAAATCGAATCCTGGCTCCGCCCCTGGTCTGGACTATGGGCTTCAGCAATAGATTCTAATTGTTATTTTAACAATATAGCAGGCTTAGTGTTCAATGAAAGTTCAAAGCGAGTGAAGAACAAAGCCGATAGAAGGATGCTCAACACGAGATTGCCAATCTTTCATCGGAAAATCTAATCTCTATTGCTTTTGAAAGGTCCAACAAGAGGCAACAAGACATATTTATGCCACAAGATATGATAATGAGAACATGAACTCAGAGTTCAAACATAGGAGAGGAAACGAACTGCAACTCTTGAAAAGTCAAGACACAAAAATAAGGTAAGATCGTATCATGTATCTGTATCCGTGCTTGCTAACTGCTTACTCTGTAATGACACTGCCCAACTGTCATGATATTGTCCATTTTGGGTGTCAAAGCTTGTTCAGCCGGTTTAAAACAATAAAATGGAAAATTTTAGGCATCTGAGCATAGACATCAATCCATGTGTATCAATCGTATGAACGTTTTGTTTGCATAGCTTACCACTATCAGGCAACGACATGCAGGCTCACCACCACAAACATTGTTACATTTCTTTTCCCCGTTTTGGTTTCATCTAAAACAAACTAAGCAAGTCGCAGTAACCCTCTTCTAATGTAGAGTGTGTGAATAGATGAAACTGGAAAAAACACAACAAACTCAAACATGTTGATTATCCTTGATTATTCTAGACAACACCCACTCAACGCTAACGAAAATCAATAACATGATGAAAACACATAAATCGATCCAAAAGTTTGTTGGGCCTTTTTTCAAGATACCTTTTTCTCCATTGTTTGCAGAACACAAGTGGCCCAAAGATGACTACTAAGCCCATGACAAATCCCAATGCAGCTTTTGTGTAGATAGATCTCAGTCTCAGAATATGAATGTCCACCTTCAGATGTTAATGGTAGAAACTCTGGTGTTCTGTCCTGGTTGGAACTTCTGTTGAAAGGGAGCCCCCTTAGATTTAGTAAGATTGTTTCCCTTCAGATTCAGTACCTTCATAGTACTATTTTTTTCAATCAAACATGATGGTACTGTGCCATGCAAAAAATTGTTAGACAAATCAAGAACTTTAAGGCGACTTGCATTGCATATTGATCCAGGGATGATTCCAACGAGTTTATTATCCGAAATAGACAAGAAAAAGGCAGAGGGTAGGTGATTTCCGATATCAGCAGGGATAGAAGAGGAAAAATTATTGCTTGAGTAATCTATATAGGCGGCTGATCTTGGTGGTATTGGGATTTCCCCATGTAGCACATTGGAATGAAGATCAATGTAATCGTGACGGTGGAAAACATAAGGCTCTTGTAGATTTGAAAAGAGATTGTGAGACAGGTTAACGAAACGAAGCTGTCCATTACCAAGTTCCCAAATCCAGTTTGGTATTTCACCATGTAATTGGTTGTCTGAAAGATCTAAAGTCATCAGTCTTGATTGATTTTTCAAATCAGGAAGTTCTTGCAGCTTGCAAGAGGCTAACCTCAATGTTATGAATTGGGGAAGTGATGAAAAGGTAGAATTATTATCCCTTGCACTGACCAATAAGTTATTGTATGAAAGATCAAGCTCGACAAGATTCTTAAGGTTTTCAAATATTTGTAGCTCTATCATGCCCTCAAAATTGTTTTTAGAAAGTGAGAGACTTGCAAGAGCCTGGATTTGAAAGAGAAACTTAGGTACTTGACCTTCTAAACTGTTGCTACTCAAATCAATTACTTCCAGTCCTAATAGCTTGGAAATCGTGATTGAAAATTCACTGATTCGACCAGAGAATCGATTGTTTGAAAGGTATATCACCTTAAGCAGTGGTAGGAAAAACAAAGGTGCTGGAATGTTCCCACTTAGGAAATTGTTACTCAAATCAAGAAAAACAAGATTTTCAAGGCGTTCCCAGTTGGAGAAAGGAATTCCACCGGTTAAACAGTTGTTATAAAGGTTTATTTCAGTTAGATTCTTGGACAAACTAAATGATGGAATCGAACCGTTGAAGTTATTTGATGAGAAGTCCAAAGAAACAAGGTGGGTAAGATTTGCAAGTGAATAGGGGATGGGTCCACTAAAATTGCAACTTCTTATTTCTATCATGGACAACATCCCAAGGCTACCAATGGAAAGTGGTAATCTCCCGAAGAATTTTGTGTAACTGAGCACCAAATTCTGAAAAGACCCATTTTCAGGAAATTCTGGCAAAGAACCCTCAAGTAATCTATTGTTTGACAAGTCCAATGTGTGTAGAGTTGGTACCTGGAAGATCTTCTTAGGAAATGCTCCAAACAAAGCACAAGAACTTAGACTCAGGACAGTCAAATTTGAGAAGTTTGTGAAGAACTCTGGAACTGAAGAGAAGAGAGGATTTCCATCTAGACGAACCACTGAAAGTGACCGAAGCTTCAAAAGGGAAGAATCAAAAGGGCCCAAAAGATAACAGTTGGACATGCTTAACACTTCTAAATGAGGTAGTGAAGACGATATGGAATGACACCACTCATACCCCTGAGCTGAAATATTTACACCATCAAGATAAAGTTCTCTGAGCTCTATTAGGTCCTGAATAAGCATTTTCAGATTTGGGTTTTCAAGTTCCAGTGAATAAAAAGATGTAGAGAGATCTAGAGTGATCAACCTAGTCATCTGTGAAAACTCACTAGGAATTTGCCCTGCAAAACCTGATTTAGACAAATTCAGATACATCAAACTAGTAAGTTTCCCAAATTCGGGTGGTAACTGAGTAAAGTGGAAATTGTTGGAAGCCAAATTCAGCCAGTGGAGAGACCGAAGACTGAAAAGACTACTTGAATTATCAATCCCACCAGAGATTGATTCGCTGCTAAGGTTCAGGCCAATAACATAACCAGTAGAGTCACAATTCACACCACTCCAGTGACAGCAGTCCATAGTTTGATTCCATTGCACCAGCTTGGTGGAAATAGAAGAATCAAATGTGAGACTGTTTCTCAACTGAAGCAACAACACTCTCTGATTGCTAAGACATTGGCCAGTCACCAATATAACATCCATGTTGGGGATGTTTAACAGAATGATTATAGGAAAAAGCCATAAAAAGAATTGAATCCTCATTTCAATGCAATTTTGAGACTGGGATGGTGATCTGAGGGAGTAGAAGTAAGAACGAAATGTTGTCAGATTCAGAGCTAGTGGAATGTGGCTTATCACACTTGGCCTATGGAGGTACAAATATAGCCAAGCATCATGCACAAGCACTTACATGTTTTAAAGCATCACTAAATGATAGAGACAAGAACACTAACAAATACATAGTGGACACCATAAATTGTGAGAGTATTTCAACCACTCCATATACCTTTGCAATCAATGCTCCGGACCTTTCTCTTACATATCTATCATGCCATTATTGTAGAGATAATGCGCCTTTTTTGGTTTATAAACAAGAGTGGATTGTATAGATCTTTCACACGAGTGTTATGAAGATTGGTCTGCAGATCTCGACGGATCACTATGAAGATTGGTATTGTAAATTTTTTATTGTCAAATATACATGGGGCTTTTTCTGTATAAATTGAAATCCTTTCATTTGGAAATGTACAGTGAAAAAATAGAGTTCGAACACCTCTCGTTTGTATTCTTTACAGAAATATTAAAACACCTTTAACCTTAAAAAAAAAAAAAAAAAACTACTCATAATTCATGAATTCATTTTATTTGAATTTTGAATGTCATCCTTATCTGTATATTGAGTTTTAATTTGGGTGGAGAGTATATTTTGTTTGTCAATTGTCATGACAAAAGCAATTTGTAATAAAACAAAACACCACATAGCTTGATTGGTTGTTGTCATTATCATGGGAGTTGTGTATGATAACACTTACGAATCAAACATGGTTTTATTAAGAATGAAACACTTTGCAGGAGGTCCCCACAAACAGTGACACATGTTCTAGAATTGATCTCTCTCAATTTCTTAATTGTAATGGCATGTTAAGCCCTATGGTGAACTCTCTGTCACAAGGTTAGTTTAATTCCCACATTGAAAGTGTCATAACCTATGTGTAAAAATTGGATTGCATACACAAGTCTTGGAACTTATATTTCCATATAGAAGTGGTAATTCTTGCAGCCACTGGTTTTGTGGCTCTATATTCTGGAAGTCCTGCAAGATTGATTAAAAGGAAAAAGGCTAGACGTTGCTTTACTTGTAGACTCATTGGATCTTTTCATTATCTTCAGTTATAACATGGTATAGAGCTAGCAACCAAATAAATAAATTACTCGGATTAGGATTTAAATCATATAACTGCCAAAAGCATTGAATGATAACCCACCTCTAAAACAAATAGAATGATGTCTCACTATATTTAACTTCATTAATTCCAAGGACTAAAATACATTTTAATCCCACTAATAGACAAGCTACTAATTGAACTTGGCTGCAATCTGATCTAAAACCTTTTCACAGCAACATGTTCAAAGAAAGGGGAGGTTTGAAGTGGGTTCCTGTTAGACTTTGGTAAGATCACTCTCCTCTAATTTGTGGCCCTCTACATTTCTGATGTTTTGTTCTATTGGCCAGCCACCATGGTTAACACTCACAAGGAAGATACTAGTATATAAGATCTGAACCAAAGCAGATAGGCTGCATAAAAATTACAATTTTATTGTGTTCAAGTTGTAAGTTTTTTGAGTCAAGTTACAAGAGAAAAAATTATGATCTATTTTAATCAACTTTATTTTGCTGCAAACTCATCTGATTGAATTGTAACATCACCCTTGTTTAATTTATAGTCACTTCGGTACAGTATCAAAAAAAAAAAAAAATCTTCATAATTTAGTCTTATCTCTAATTTGTATGCTTTAAAGCTGAGTGTAGGTGGTTGTGTACTGTATATGCTAGAAATGAAATACAAAAATGTTTGCCATGACTTTTACCCCAAAGAGAGATGAAATGTAAATTAACTAACCGAAATCAAACTCTTCCCATGTGAAAGAGACATGGACTAGATTTCATTTTCATTGCTTCATACCCTTATCATACAACAGGGCATATTACCATGCTTGTTTTGCTACACCGAAATTCAACTTTCATAGCTCAATACTTTCATGCAGTGACCTGCAGCTAGCGTAAGCATAGACACGTTTATTGCTTGATTTTGCTTTCAGTTGAAGCAAATCAAGCCAAGTGCCCTACTTGCTACGCTTCACTTCATTAGCACTAACGTCTTCGATTTGGATTTCTCCGGGGTCTTCTTCTCTGATTTTTTCTTCCTTGGTCTTGCCGATGGAGAATCCTGAAAACAATGTGGTCAACGTACTTGTAGTACCATTCTCTCCATCTTTTACAAAACATAAGTGGTCCTACGAGAAATCCCAAGCCCATCGTGAATCCACATTCAGCTGCTATCCAATTCCAGTTAATCTGAGTCCTGGTAGCAGAATGCCAGTTGGATTCATCAGTTTTCCAATTCGGGTTAATCTCAGTCTTGGGATATGAATGATTGTCCTCAACATCACTGGTCAATGGAGGCCCGCTTAACCCTTTGTTTCCCTATAAAGTAGTGTTCGAAAAAGTTTAAAATTGGGTGCCTTTTGGGATTATCCCAACCAGTTGATTGTATGACAGGTTCATGGCTGAAAGGAAGGTAAGTCTCGTAAGCTCCACGGGAATTTTCCCACTTAGCTGGTTCACTGAGAAGTCAAGTGATCCAAGTTGTGTCAAGTTTCCAATTGATGATGGGATTGTGCCTGTGAGAGCATTACGTGATAGGTTGAGAACATAAAGTGATTTGAGATCTCCAACTGTTTCCGGTATAGTCCCTTCAAAGTTGTTGTTTGAGAAATCAATGGAGGTGAACACTGAGAGAATTTTCACCAGCTCCATTTCCAGCCCTTTGTTGGTAACCGTTACTGTATCCTGATAGTAGAAGTGATTTAGTTGTAGGAACTCAAAACGCAGGTGATTGATCGGTTTTGCATATGGGTGTGGATTATCATTAGGCCCAGCGGAGGAAGTCGAATGGGCTAAGGTGAGGTCCATCTCAGCAACGAAACATATTGAATTCTTTGATTTTAACCAGCCTGATCATGGTTGGTTCTTATAGAAGGCATTGAAATGGAAAAGGCAAATAGAAACGAAAGGTATTATGGGCTATTTTGTTGAGTTGCTTAGAGAGGTGTCTCCCAATGTTTCCTCCCTCTTGTCTACATATTCATGAACATCAGGGGGAGCAATATTTTTATTACTTTATCAAAGCTCAAATGAATGTATTTGAGGTCCAAGGTTCCCTTTAATAGTTTTTTCCTTTATTTTTCTCTTGAAAACCCGTTAATTCCATGGTTCCCACTTGACTTCATTGTAGCCGTTTTATCGAGGAAAATGTATTAGAGGACCTCAATACCTGAAAGAAAAATCACCACACTATAAGAATTAAGATCTTTTGAGACAAGTTTTTTACGGTGATAATATTCACCGTCACAAAAAAAAAAACGTATTTTGAAGAAAAAAAAAGTTTTTTTTGACAATAATGCTGTTAT
Source organism: Ilex aquifolium (assembly GCA_951799425.1). Classification (NCBI taxonomy): domain Eukaryota; kingdom Viridiplantae; phylum Streptophyta; class Magnoliopsida; order Aquifoliales; family Aquifoliaceae; genus Ilex; species Ilex aquifolium. Next base: position 13,949,457 of record OX637391.1, on the reverse strand, counting down.
AAAAGATTTATTTGCTGCCGTAAATAGTTGTAAAAAAATTTGCCACAAAAGTGAACAAAAAACTCACTAAAATTGTAAAAACACTTATAAAAATTGTAAATCACCAACAAAAATTATAAATTTTTTTATTATAAAATGACCCATAAAAGTTATACAAACACTCATTAAAGTTGTAAAATTAAGAGATACGGTTTTGAAATTTGTTTTTCGATGTCGTATTCTTCTCCTTGTTATTAATATCTTATATAAAAAATAATCGATTGCATCTATCCTATGAAATTATTAAAAACTAAAAGAAAATAAAGGATTGGCAAAAACCGAATCAATGATTCAGTTGACTTAAGAATTTTTGGCAGCTTCAATCTAATATAAGAATAGGATTATATATAGAATCAATCAGTAGATGTAGCATCATGTATTTTAGTTAGGGGTGGCAATTTTTGACACGACACGAACACGAACACGACACGAATAAATGGGTTTGGGTTGACTATTTTTTGGTACAAACCCGTGTATGACACGACCCGTCAACACGAAGTGTTAATAGGTTGTGTTCGGGTTCAACCCGCTTAACCCGAATTGACCCGCCAACATGAAGTTTTTAACTCGAAGGAGATTGACCTGACCTTTTCGTTGCATGTATGAGTTTTCATGTTCTGATGGCTTGTTTTTTCCATTACTTCTGATGTTTAATTTGGTTGCGCGATGTACGATTAGCATATTTAATTAGTATTATATAAATAAAATATTAATTATTTGTAACTGTTTATCAAGCACTGACATAATTATTGTATAAAAAAGATATTATTACTCATTATTATTATTGTTATTATTAAATTAATTTTTAGTTTGTAGAAAAAGTACGAGGAGAGATTCAATTAAGTGAAAATAAAATTTTAGCGTTAAATTTTTTATTCAATGTTAATATGGGTCAACACGAATACGAACACGAACACGACACGAAAATAAACAGGTCAACTCGACACGACACGATTAGTTAAATGGGTTGGGTTAGGATTGACTAATGTTCGACACGACACGAACCCGACACAACACGACTCGATTGTCACCCCTAATTTTAGTACATTTGGCTGATCAGTCACACCCATTGCCACCATTAGGTGAGCCATGTTTCGATTGCAAATATTTGCTTGAGTCGTTTGTAATAATATGAACTATTGTGGATTTAATTCAAAATAAATACAAAGCCGAACTGGTATCACTTAGTTCAACACTGAAATAAGAAGCCCTTACTATTTATTTGCCCTAATCTCTAGTGTAGGTATTGACATTTAAGAGGCTTGTGACGGGAGAGGAACTCCAAAACACAAGTAACCAGCATTTTTTTTTCCCTTTTACCAGCTGCTATCTTGCTATTTCTTTTGCTTTTCTATATTATCTCGGTCAACTCGAAAATAACGTATGTAGAAAAGGTATGAATACTCAGCCAAAGTCCAAAACAGTGTTTAATGAGATAGGGGGAGGGGGTAGTGTGAATACTCTAAGCTAACAGAGAAAAGGTATGAAGAAATGAGATCAACGACAATATATAAGTGGTTCACCCTAACTGAAAGGTCAGGGCTACGTCCACTGTAATGGAGGTTCTTGCTCCGTAAGGTTTGTATTGCTTGAAGAAGAAAGTTACAACAGTTTTCTTAGCTTAGAGCTAGCGTGGATAGTGTCTTGTGAGTACAGGTTTTTTTTCTCATATCTCTTACACAACGTGGTGGTGTTTTATTTATACAAGTGGCTATCTAGGGTTTTCTGCGATCTTTTTCTCCCTTCGGTTGATTTTGTGGTCCCTTTCCTTTTTTGTCTTGTAGTGGTGTCCGTTACCCTAACAACAAATCATATCCATGGTCCTTTAATGGAATGTGCACAAATATTCTATTTACCCACGTTCGTTAGAGGCTCCAGAAGTTGTCCCCTAGACACGTGGTGCGTTGTGAGGTATTCGGGGTCTGGTAAATACCAAGTTCTTTTCTTCTGGGCTGCTTACTATTGAGCTTGTTATGACCGAGCAGGATTGTGCCGGCCTGGACTCTTCGTTGGGCTCCCTTTTCTGGATTATGGTTCATTCTTTATTGAGGTGCAGATGGGTTGCGGAAGGGTCCCTTGGGCCGTCATGTAACCATTGGGCCCATTAAATGTTTTGGGTTTCGCATAGGCAACCCATGGTAAATTCAGGATTGCTATACCAAGGACACGTGTCACCTCCCATCAATCTCCAAATATGTCCCATCATGCTATAAGAAATGAAAGGATTCAGGGGCATAAGTAATCACAAAGGAATGTGAGTTTTTGGCAGATCACAGAAAATTCATGTCCAATAACATAACATCACACGTAAACCAACTAAAGAAAACAAATAACAAAAAATTTAGCCAACAAAATCAAGAAAAAATCCAACAGCATTCATTCGACCGATTGTCTTTGTGATCCAACAGCATCGAAACGTGAGATCCCATTGCCATTCGAATCAACCTCCCTGATCATCTTCTTGCACTCAGCCAATGAGCTCTCTTCTCGCAAGCTTTTGAGAACGTTTTGCAACTCTTTCGGAGCTTTTGACCCAACCCAAGTGGTTTTGAGAAAATATGCACAAAAGGGGGTTGATTTGAAAATATTTTTCAAATCCATGCAGTTTTAAAAACGTCAGATGGACTGACGTTTTTAAGCAAAAGACATCAGTCCAATTGACGTTTTTAAGCCAAATCTCAACTTAAAAACGTCAGATGGACTGACGTCTTTTGCTTAAAAACGTCAGATGGATTGACGTCTTTTGCTTAAAAACGTCAGTCGATCTGACGTTTTTAAAACTATTACGAATTCATTTCATTTCCCTCTTCTTTCCTTCTTCTCCCTTATTCCCTTCTTCCCCAAATTTTCTTAGCCCTAAAATCAGTCAGGCGAACCAGCCCACCACCACCGAAATTGCAACCATCTACACCATCCCATATACACCAGCGACCCAGCGACAATGAGGGACCTCGAGTGACCACCACCAGCCACAACCAGCGACGACGAGCGACCACCAGCCACCACAAGTTAGTGTACTCCATTATTTATTTTTTTAATTTTAAAATTAATTTTATTTATTTGTTGTAATTATCTGTTAAAAAGTTTAATTTTATTTGTTTGCTGTAATTTTCTGTCAAATAATTATTTGTTTGTTATATTCCCCTCTCTACCCCTCCCATCTTGTACTGTGATAATAGTAGTGCTTTACACATGACGATTAATCTGGTTTGCCATGGAACTGGCCTTGTGAGCTGAGTTTGAATCTAGTTTGATAGAATTTTGAATTGATAAAATTTGTCCCCCTTATTTTCAATTTTGAATTTTGAATTGGCTTTGTGAGCTGTGGCAATATATGCTGCGAACCAATTTTATTAGTGAATAGTATGATAATTTCTGCTGAAAGTATTATTAGTGAATAGTATGATAATATATGCTGTGGTTTGCACTGGAGCCTTGCTCTTAGTGGTACTCTTTTAGCATTTGGTTGTATGATTTTGAGGATTCAAGTAGCATTCTTATTAGTTTGTGTGAATAAGCAATCACATACACTTACTATAGACTATTTGACTTCATATTCATGTTCATTTTTACGGTTATTGGAAAAAATTGGAAAACTTAGAATTGATGTTAGTGCAAACATTTTTACTCAAAAACAGTGATTTCCTTTTGTTCTTCGTTCACCACTGCGTCAATTGCCTAATCTTGGTTTCTAAGAACACGTAACATAAGTCTGGGTAACAATATTTTATGGTGATGCAGGAACAGACACTCACACAGGTATATCACACAACTACTAATACTGTTAGTGGCGAGCCTGATTTACAGACATGTTTGGAGGCCATCAGACAGATGGGGGATATCAGCTACAAGTGTTTGTCAGCTCTTTCTGAGCACTGCAGACTGGTGCAGCCTCCGGCTGACATTCCGCAACCTGTAGTTGCAGGACCGGTGCATGCACGCCAGCGTGGCGCATTCCATGACGACCACCTGGACGCGCACATGGGCATACATCACCACCGGTCGTGGATTCTGCTGCGGCATCATCACAATCAGGCCCATCTACTGCATATGTTCCCGAGAGTGCTGCACATTGTCTGTCTACCCCACATGTCCAAGATGATGATTATTATATTTCTACACCGGTCGTTCACCATGCCGCTACATCACCTCTGGAGCATCCTACATATACATCATGTGGGCCACCACTGACCGCACCACTGGAGGGTGCATCAGCGACTCCATTCACACCTTCACTGGATCCAGTTGGTACAGCAGATATGTCACCTGCACTTGACCAAACAGATACACCACTTCCAAAGGCAGGGGCATGTTTTCCACATGTTGTTTCACCGATGCCCACACGACCTACTTCTCTTATTCCATACGAGGACAGTTCCGATGATGCTGAGGTTCTAGCTGAGGGTGTTACACACGAGCCATCACTGTCACCCAGAGGTCGAGGCAGAGGTGGGCATGGAGTCGATCGTCCTAGCCACCATACGCATGATCCAGTAGATGAAAGAGTCACTCAAGATATATCGACTCCACCTGCTGGACAGTGGCCCAAGCGACAGAGGAGACGACCGCCTTGTGGGATGTAGTCCATTTCTTTCGTATTTGTTGTATAAAATTTGTGTCTTTTATTGTTGTACATAAAAACTCTTTTGATTCATATTTTCATATTTCCATTATTTCATTACAGGCTTTGAGATTAGTTATCCAATAGTTTAACCAACGTTTGTTGAATAACATAAAATAAATTATTGAAATTTAGATAGACAAAATACACCATATTTCATAGAAATAAAATACTGAAACATAAACATAATACAGAAACATATTGCAAACACAAGTACGATGACCAAAATTTAAATGTTACAACACATGATTTCCATGACACTTCTTCATGGGTCTTCATCTTCGTCAAACAGGTAATGATCAGAAATACATCCATCTTCACCACTCAATTGGTAGCTTAAAATTTCTTCTTGCATTCTCCCTTCTGCAGCACGGTCGCTTGCAATACGGCACAAATTGTACCGATTGCAACGGATTGTCATTCGATTGTTCTCAATCGATATTGCTATTCTGTTATCATTGAGTTTGTAGGTGTTAGTGAATAGCGTAAGCGAAGATTCATTGGGTAAAAGAACTCATCCTCTAAAACTCAATGATAACCTAGAGTTTCAAACAGGGTTCTCGGACTAAAATTCATGGTTAGAGATAAATTATGTACATTGAACATTTCACATGAGTTCAAATTTATAGGTAATATATTTATGTGAGTATGACAGTCTACAGCCTAAATGAATGACATTACAACATTGTGTAGTCACAGTCACTGGCTACACATGTGAAATATAGTGTCACTTCCTAACAGTGAACCAGTGTGTAGTCACACAGATTGACATTTGACCAGTGTTTAGTCACAGTAACCCAGTGTGTTGTCACAGCGACTGACAATGATGCAATTGTCATTCATTGTAACTATTGCACTTCAATGCACTGGTGTTTTGTCACATTTCACAGCCTCTGACTACACAGTAGTTAACAGCCATAAATCCTAATACTGTTAAACGTATTAAGGATGTGAATCACTATGACGCAGTATGAATCAGTGTCTATTACAATAAATGTAGTACATTTCTCAGTATGCAGTCAATGTCACTACGTACCAGTGTCTGGTTACGCTTACTAGTAATAGACTGTAGTCAGACGTACTGCACATTTTTTTTTTACTTTTTTCCCATCAACTCAAACTTAAAGGTGACTACACACTACTGCACTGCTGAAAAATGTATTTATTTCAGACAATGAGAACCACTATAAAAACATAATATAGGGGGGGTTCATATAAGTTGTATTGCACATTATATCTACATCAAGAGCACGAGCAAGTGATACCAGCCGTAAGCATGAACCAGTATGGTTATTACAAGAGCGAGATGATGATTACAAGAGTGAGAGATTTTCTGATCCAAATGAGTATTATGCCGGACTCCGTCGAGAGTGGGCTTTTCGTGCTAATAAATCACAGTCATTATGCACAGATTTGAGAGAACTTGGTATACCGGTGCCACATAGACTTTCATTTACCATGCCGCGAATGAATAGAGTCAACTATGAAGCAGCAGTTAAACGTGTACGAAAGGAGAATAATAGGATGATGTTGCGTAAGTGCTGATATTATATGCTCCAAATAGCATCTGACATGGTGACAACTACATTTGGCAGGGACTTAACATCTACTGAGCGATCTAATGTATTGTCTAATGAACAATACCTATCATATGAGTATATGTCTGATGAAAATTAACAAATATTATTAGTGTCCACTGTATTAAGTATATAACGTTTATGTCTACGTTCTATTTACTTTAATCAATATTGTGGCTTTATCACTTTATTCAGTGTGTTGTCATATCTCAACTTTTGCAGTGTGATGTCCAATTTACTTTAATCTATCTCGTGGCTTTATCAGTCTATGCAGTGTATTGTCATATCCCAACTTTTTTCGTTGTCATTTTGCATCACTGTCAAATCAGTTCCAAACTTTGCAATTTGATGTCTTTTCACTACAATTTTAAATTGTCAAACCGAGCATATATATACTACCATTCACAATTGTGTAAATGCACAACCACCAAACAAAATGTATAGGAGCACATCACATGCAACTACTTTTTCACGCAATGACCAAGATAGTTCATCTTCGGATAACAAACGTGAACGCTCAACGGACAGTTCAACATCGCTGACCAAAGTTCCTTCTATCGAATCATATACTGATTTCAGTGGTGTAATGTGGTATAGACGAAAACGTGCATTCCGCAATGAGCCCATCGACCCTTATTACCCATTCGGACAAGCTGGACATGTAATTGTTGGGCCTGCAACTGATTATCAACCTCCATGTGCTCATATCAAACTGACACCTATATGGGGACAGTTATATGACAAACGTTGTGACCTTGAGGTATTTTGTCGTTGGCATGGAATTGCGGTACCAAAGGCACGTTCGGCTGATATTTACAATTCACATAATTCAATCCATGATGTTGAGGTCATATCAAGGCTTGAACGTGAAAATGATCAAATGCAGCGTCGTCTTGATCGTTTCCACGCACTCGATTATGCAAAAATAGAGCATTTTAATCTTGAATATGCCGAAATAGAAATTTTAGAGGATCCGTTACTTGTTTCTAATCCAAAACTTTCTGATTTTTCTGATTTGGACGATGATGCGTCTGACACTTTTATTCCGTCATGTTTATGTGTACTCGATAATCTTTTAAGTTATTTTGAATATCAACCACGTTGTTGACATCCTTTTTTTACATGTATACTTTCTAAATAACTTATATTTAGAAAGTAATTTAATAAACATTAATGTCGACATGATCAACATTACAAATAAATTTTATTTTTTATGTATGCGTTTTTAATTATATGATAAAATTAAATTTAATTATATGTATACATTTTCAATTTTTAAAGTTTTATATGCTAAAAAATATAAGTATTTTTAAATTTTTATTAAATAAAAATTTAACAGTTTACTCAGAAAAAAGGCAGAAAACCTATCACTAAAAGGAATATTCATTTGTATCCGATTCACTGTTGTTCTTAACGACCGGTGTTCGATTTTTTAAAATATTATTGTAAGTCGAAAAAAAATTTAGGATCATATTAAAATTGATTAGAAATTATATTTATTTGATGCATTTATAATATTTTAAAAAAAAATTAGGGTAAATATCATAGTTTGTCCTGAATTTTACCTCCAATTTGAATTTAATTCATGAACTTTCAGTTTTCTTATTTTAGTCCCTCAACTATTAATTTTGTTACAATTAAGTTTTTTAATTTATTTTCAACGTTAGATCAATGTTGAAATCAATCAAATTGGACTAATCTCCAGTTGATCTAACAATGAAAATTAATGAAATGATTTAATTGAAATAAAATTGATGGATTAAATTAAAACAATTAAAATTTATGGGACTAAATAAAAACCTGAGAGAAAATTTAGGGGGCAGTTATTATAATTACCCAAACTAATATTAATTTAAAAATATATTCAGGCATTAAATAATTGGTGGTTGGTCTTGCTTGAATTTCCTTATTAAGGCATTAAATAATTGGTGGCTGGGAGGCTTGAATTTCCCATTTAGAAGCGTCAATTCGTCTGACGTCTCTTAAGCAATTAGTTGAGCCCCGTGTAGTTTTAAAAACGTCAGATGGACTGACGTTTTTAAGCAAAAGACGTCAGTCCATCTGACGTTTTTAAGCTGAGATTTGGCTTAAAAACGTCAGTTGGACTGACGTCTTTTGCTTAAAAACGTCAGTCCATCTGACGTTTTTAAAACTGCATGGGTTTGAGAAATATTTTCAAACCAACCCCCTTTTGTTCATATTTTTTCAAAACCACTTGGGTTGGGTCAAAAGCTCACTCTTTCGGCGATATTATCTCATTCTTGTCGATATCAAACACCGAGAAAACACGTCCTTCAAATACTCCAAAACCCCATCAGAATCAATGTCCTTGGTGTTCAGGACGATGAACTCATGCAAGTCGATGAACCCATCACTGTCGGAGTCGCCCTCTTTGATCATCTCCTGGAGCTCTTCGTCGGTGGTTGGGTTTCCGAGGCTGGCAAAGATGGAACCGAGCTAGGAGAATGAAAATAGACTGGAGGACATAATAGGAAAAAAAAAATAGACTATTGGACCTACTTACAAAAAAAAGTACATAAAATGTGTTCTTAATAACCCAAAAAGATTATGCCTAGATCTATTGACAAAAGAGATTTTTATATTATTCTTGGTTCCAATTTTCACATATTAAAACTCATCAATATCATTACCCAATGTCGTGGTCTCATGCAATAAATGGGCATAAACTTTCTTTTAGTTTTTATTTTTCGGATATGTATTGAAAATAAAATTTATCAGATATTCAGATCAAATTAGATTCGATTGGAAATTTTAAATCGAATTAATATTTAGATTGGACGAAATTCGATCTATTGACAAACTCACCCCAATCTCCCATATATATCAAGCAATTACAAAAAGGACAAGCTGAAAATGAGTTTAGCTGTGGGGAAAAGCACATCTTATGACACAGTGTCTTGTTCATTGTCCCCTACCTCAACATTTAAGCATTTGCTAACTTGGTGAAACAATGAAAAGAATACAGTGAGCTGTTCTGAAGAAACAGACATAGAAGAAGGGGGAATAATGTTGTTATGATGACAGGTGGGTATTGCCATGGACACTCACCCTTCATTTGGACCTTCTGATGCATCCAATTTGATTTGCGGTCCTCTTTGGAAACTTATTCAGCGGAAAATGAGACAAGTCCATTTTGCAAGCCCACGCTTGTCGACCCGAAAATGAGAAAATGTGTTTGGTCCCCCTCCCCCCCCAAAAAAAAAAAAAAACTAGCCTTTCTATTGTAATTGGACCACCACTATCGTTCTCTTGCATCACAAGAATCGGAAAATGGGCAAAGCCTTTGGAGGACAGTGGCCTGTAAATGATTGTGCTCCTTCCATTTTTGGATGTCTTAATGCATGCTAAGTACTGGCCGACTACAAAGCACGGATACGGGTATAGATACAGAACACGAATACGATACGATACAGATACGTAGATATGACATTTTCAAAAAAATTAGGACGCGAACATGTTGAGAAAAAGTTACAGATAATTGTTTTTTCTATATAAAATAATATAATTTATCACAAATATAGTGGTAATGATCATAATAATCAATAATTATTAATTTTTTCATAGACATATACTATACATATATAATTTTATCATTTAATTATGGATACAAATAAAAGAGTATCGAACAAGTATCTGAGAGTGTCCGAGGAGTATCAATGTCCAACACGTGTCTGACATAGATACATCACTTTCTTAAAAATATCCGTGCTGCATAGCTGGCCCAAGTAACACATAAGCAATTAGCTACTTTTTTTCTTGGGAAATTTGGAGGCCGGTCCCCCTTGATGGACTTGTTTGGAGATAAGTCCGGCAAGGAAACTTATAAGGTGTTAAGTCCATTTTTAAAATTATATATACTGACTTAAGTCCACTTTTTTTTTTTATCTCAAAAATACCCCTAACGGTGTTAACTTTGATCAGTTATGGAAAGTCATAGGCTAGATATTTTAGATATATATGGTAACCAATTGATCAGATTTTTATGGAAACAATATATATCATAATATTATCCTTTACATTAAAATCATTGGCCTATTAATTCAATTTTAGATCAGAATATTCCATTAAAATTTCAAATTCAAATTCAAATTTTGAATGAAGCACAATTTGTCAGTCTGGTATAGAAAGTAACTCAATAAATTCGTATAGCAAAGGGAATTTTTTAATATTCATTTATTTACAAATAAATTTGAAAATGAAAAATTAAAACGAATTTTAAGTGATTGCCTAAATTAGAAGGAATTTAAAACATGTTACTATACGTTACTTTTTTTTTTTTTTTTTTTTTGTGTAGCCAATCATGAAAGAGTTTTCAACTATTTTACAAATAAACTATACAAACAATACCCAGACATGTGGATAAATACATTTAGCTTCCCCAATCAACTTCATTTCATCATTATAAAATCGAATGGAGTCTGTAATTTGGATCATTTTTTTGAGTATGTTACTATTTGAGTTACTATTTGATTTACAATTTGGACAGAGTTTCATTTGTTCCACAAACATTCCACTACAATGAAATATCAACCAGTCAACAATTACAACCAATTTGTCAACTATCAATTCATCAACCAGCCAATAATTACAACCAATTTGGTTACCATCCATTCATCAACCTGCCAAAAATGAATACATGGTCACCATCCATTCTTGCCCCTCAACCGTTACGAATGTATACATGTTAATCAATAATAACACATAAAATTTAGAGACTGATCAATGACAATGTAGAACAGTAACATTCATGTTACTATATTAACACAACTTAACATTGTTACAATAATTCTATTCATAGTAACACGCATGTTACTGTATCTATATTACTATAATAACATGAATGTTACTATACCCATGTTACTAGTCAAATACTCCAGCAATCAAGAATTCAACGTATGTTACTCAATATGAACCAGCCAATAGAAGATAAACACAGCAATGTTTATCCATGTTACTATATTTAACACAAACACAGTAGTGTTATAATAGATACATTCATAGTAACATCAATGTTACTATATCTATACCAAAAATGAGGGATACACCAGTCTTCCGTATCTTTAAATTTTTCCCACAGATTCTAAATCTTGATGTTTCAACATCAAACGTGTTAATGATGTCCACAATACCTTTGTCATTCTTCTTGAAACATTCCTTATCAACTTCAGATGTTGATATTGTCTGATACAAATACCAAAATTGTTGTTCTCCTTAACTGTTCTTCGTGAATATCTTTGATGTTTATGTCACTAATAACTTTAACCACTGACAACAAATTGGACCTGAATTGGTGAAATGTTGCTGCTTTTCCTGTTTTTGGAGCAGTACATTTACCTGTTTTTGCCATCACCCTAGAACATGACATTTCAATTATCAATGGTTGAACAACATACAATAGCATTATCTTAGTAACATGATCATAGTAACAATAACTAATAAACTGAATCCCAACAACAAATTCTTAGTAACATCATAGAAACACGATTCTGTAACTTTATTTTTCAATATACAATTGTTCCTATTGTAAAATCATTGAGTTCCCATATTACATTTTAAATCAAACATCAACCCGTGCACTCATCATAAACAACGTATGCTGCTTTTGAAGTTAAAAACCAAAAAAAGTTTGATCAGTAACATGTCTACAGTACCATCACTATGAACAGTCCCATCTCCAAGGCTATATTGTGCACAGTAACATGGAATTTCAGAAAATAGATGGTAAAAAACCAAACAATTCAAAAATTGATGTTAACGTCATGAATTAATGGTAACACATTTTGTTAATGGTTGATTTAGGATACTCAACAAACATCTCATTTTCACTAATAAATTTTGAAATTTTCTATCACAGTATCATGAGCAATTCAAAAGAAACCACACCAATAAATTTTGAATGTATTAAACAATGAAAAAAAAAAAACAAAATCATAATTCCAACCTCTTTAATATAGTTACAAGAAATCACAATTTTAATTTTAAAAAAAAATCAAAATTTCAACGTTAAGATAATAAATTTTGAACATGGCTCTCACAATAACATTACAGCATCCAAAGTAACCAACCCAATTATTTTCGAATGTATAACACAATGAAAAAAAAAATAGAATCATAATACCCAACTCTTTTATATACTAACAAGAACTCACAATTTTATTTTCAAAAAATTTATAAAAAAAATTCGACAGTATGAAAGTTTTTGGGTGTAAATGTTGTTTTAAAACCCTAAAACAAACATCCAAGTTCTTGTAAAATCACATACCTCTCAAAATTTTAAAAAATCCCAAAGCTTCAAAATAAGATTTCAAGAATGCCAAGAAAGCCGAGACTGATTCCAAGAATGTTGAGACCGACTGAAGATTTTCGCCAATGAATGATGAGAATGACGAAAATGCCAAAACCGACCGATTTCAAAGTTCTTTTAAAGAAGATTTCAAAAATGCACAAAACCACTGAAGTTCTTCGCCAATGAAGCTTCAAAACCGATTTTCGGTTTTCTTGTTCGAAATAATTTTGAAATTTGAAATAAATTCGGTTTGGGTTATGGTGGTATATGTTTTTCGGAGAAGTAGAATGAGAAAGATTTGAGGAATTTGCTGGATTCGTAGCCTGGAATGAAGGGGGAGTTACCTGCCGGATTCGTAGCCTAGAATGAAGGGGGATTTACTGGGTTAGACACCAAGCAACGAATGGTTTTTCCGTTTTGTTACCAAACGGCAGTTTACACGCCGTAAGAGGTTTTCTACTAAAAAAATGGTATAATAGTAAAAGTAGCAAAAAATGGACTTAAAGCCTTATAAGTTTCCTTACCGGACTTATCTCCAAACAAGTCCTTCTCGGGGGACTCACCTCCAATTTTCACTTTTTTCTTCCCTCTCTACGGGGTATCTCTCATGCAGGTTAACACTCAGAATAAACCGAGGCTAATGACTGGCCTCGAAAAAGAGTATGGGGTATTGGGCCGGCCCCCTTTAGGATTCAGAATTATCGGTTTTACATGGGTATGGATTATCATTAGGCCCAGCGGAGGAAGTCGAATGGGCTAAGGTGAGGTCCATCTCAGCAACGAAAAATTGTGTTTTGGAGAAAAAAATGTTTTTTTGTTTTTGTGGCGATAATGCTGTCATAAAAGGTTTTTTTATAACAGCACTATCGTCACAAAACTTTTTTTCTACAAAATATAATTTTTTTATGGATTAAGAGGAAACAAAAAATTTATCTCAAAAGACCCTAATTCTTGTACTGCTCTAAATTGGTACACATTTTCTACAAATGCTTTAAGGTAACATTTGCCACTTCAGTTGTGCAGATCTTTATGTAGAACAATGTAGGAGAAGAAATGTAAACATGGACCTTCGCTTCTGGTTTGCGACGAATTAAGCTGAAAAGACTTGCTTGCCCTTGCCCATGACTGAATGAGCCCCTGTCCAGTTTGCTTCCTCTTAATCCAAATTATCAAAAGATATCAATGCCAGACACAAAGCGACTCTTTACACAACCTCACATTCTGTATTAAATGCAGCCCAATGTAAGAGATTTTCTCGATTGTAATGTTCGAATAAGGTTAAATTTGTGTCATCTTACTTTCGAATATAGAGAAATTGTGTTTGACACTCTCGTGGCATTCGAGTCATAATTAAACAACTTTACTACTACACCAAAATTGTTTCACACCCTAATGTCTGTAAGTTCTATGATAAAATTAAGTGAAGGGGACGTTGGAATGAGCCAAAATGCCACAAACTCCATTCAATCAGAGTAAGTAAATGGATGCAAGAATTAAGGGATCTACCAAACTCACATCTACCTCAATTATGGTTCACCAGTATGTTTTATATGTGATGAATCATGCGCCAGTTCAAATAAATATATGGCATGAAGACTATCCATGTAACAAATCTACATATAAATAGCATGAGAAAACCAAAAAAAAAAAAAAAACCTTAAAAAAAGAATAACAATCAATTTTGAATGACCTAATCATAGGGTGGAGAGAGAAATCGAATAACAGACATGAAAACTTATCATCGCATCTTGCGTATGTATGGATTGAGTAAGCCTTGCAACAATAGGATTTGGATTACTCGAATGTCTATATCTAAATTTGTTGAATATTACAAATACGATCAGGCGTAGGCTTTTCTTAGAGCTGAGAAACTACAGAATGTGTGCTTTGAAGCCTTTTTTTATCAGCTGAACAAGAAAAAAAAAAAAAAGATATGATATAGAAACAGCCCTAGCAACAGTAATGAGTAATATCTCATCTTTCAACAAAAGGAAAAAACACTGGAACGATATGTCTACCCCCAAAAAAAGCTTACGCTATCAAAGAATACTCTTCTTTCCTAGCATATGCTCTACTGACTTATGCGGCTAACATAACGAGTGTCAACGGAAAGAAGGGGCAAAGCAAAAGCAAGAGGAGGTATAGTATCTACTCATTCCTGAAATCAAGGAAGATCACGAAAGCCTATTGGCTTTCTTGCATATTCGACTCTCTAATGCATATTTGACTTCGCTACCTCACTTTAGTTTGATAAAGTAGAATGAAAGTCGATATTGTACTTTACTTGAAAGAGATCCTACATCGATAGTTATTCCTTCCTATAGAAGAGAGCTTGGAATAAATTTGATATGATTCTTGACTCAAAAATCCGATATGATTCTTGACTCAAAAATCCGATATGATTCTTGACTCAACTAGAGTTACTCTCATTCTCAGGCTGGATAATTCCTGGAACACTGTTAGTATTTGTTATTAGGAGAAGTCCACAGTACCCAAAAAAAATTTCGGTACAGTACCATCATTTATAGCTTTTGTTGTAAAAATATTTGCCACAAAAGTGAACAAAAAACTCACTAAAATTGTAAAAACACTCATAAAAATTGTAAATCACCCACAAAAATTATAAATTTTTTTTTGTTATAAAATGACTCATAAAAGTTATACAAACACCCATTAAAGTTGTAAAATTAAGGGATACGGTTTCGAAATTTGTTTTTCGATGTTGTATTCTTCTCCTTGTTATTAATATCTTATATGAAGAATAATCGATTGCAGCTATCCTCTGAAATTATTAAAAACTAAAAGAAAATAAAGGATTGGCAAAAACCGAATCAATGATTCAGTTGACTTAAGAATTTTTGGCAGCTTCAATCTAATATAAGAATAGGATTATATATAGAATCAATCAGTAGATGTAGCATCATAGTAAAAGCATCATGTATTGTAGTACATTTGGCTGATCAGTCACACCCATTGCCACCATTAGGTGAGCCATGTTTTGATTGCAAATATTTGCTTGAGTCGTTTGTAATAATATGAACTATTGTGGATTTAATCACTTAGTTCAACACTGACATAAGAAGCCCTTACTATTTATTTGCCCTAATCTCTAGTGTAGGTATTGACATTTAAAAGGCTTGTGACTGGAGAGGAACTCCAAAACACAAGAAACCAGCATTTTCTTTTTCCCTCTTACCAGCTGCTATTTTGCTATTTCTTTTGCTTTTCTATATTATCTCGGTCAACTCAAAAATAACATAAGTAGAAATAGACGCATTAGTACTTCAACTGTAAAGTCGTGATTGTTATTCTAGAAAAATACATTATGGTATCAACATGGACAAATTGTGTAACGCTGGCTCTAATGCTTATTGCATTCAATCATCCTTACAGTCAAAATTATCCCTTTAATATGTGCTTCAGATACTCGGGACATGTTTGTTTTTAGTATTAAAGTGTGTGATTGAGGTAAATTATTCTAATTGTTATTTAATACTAAGTTTAGATCAAGTTATAAATCTAATTACCTTCAATCTCATCTCATATAATACTTCAACCAAACACGCCCTCGGGATGCCCCGAATGCTGGCTCTAATGCTTATTGCATTCAATCATCCTTACAGTCAAAATTATCCCTTTAATATGTGCTTCAGATACTCAGGACATGTTTGTTTTTAGTATTAAAGTGTGTGATTGAGGTAAATTATTCTAATTGTTATTTAATACTAAGTTTAGATCAAGTTATAAATCTAATTACCTTCAATCTCATCTCATATAATACTTCAACCAAACACGCCCTCGGGATGTCCCAAATGCTGCCCACAATCACAACCATGGAATATTTTCCCCTTTCTTTAAACCATAAGAGAATTGTTGAGTTTTAAAACCAATTTGTGTGATGCTTTAGGTGACTACATGACAAATACAAAATGACAAATGTAAATGTACTACATCTTCTAAACTTTAGAATTAGAGATGACAAAGTATATTGCATGGGGTTAAAAATCAAATAGTACTACTAGATCATGCAAATTCATCACTTTGTATAGCTGTACACATTGTAGAATTGTTTTACTTTATTATACAATCTACTATGAAAAGAATCAAATTAGACTAAAGAATGCTTGCGAACCTTCCCTCCTAATTTCTTTAGTGTTTATAGTTTTTACTTACTTAATTGCAAACAAGGTTTCATTTACTTACATTTTATCACGTATCCTTATGTACCCATTTTTTCTAAACCACTAATTAACCATTATTAACAAAATTTTTTGAAAAAAAATTATGTGTTCTCATCATAATTTACGGTTATTCTCTATCCATTATCCAAAGTGATGGAGTAAAGAATTTACAAAATTATAAACTATGTGCATCGCATGTACTAGCCACTAGTAGGCACTAATATAATTACCAAATAATTTTTTTTTTTGGTCAGTGATGGTGCTCAAAAATACTCAGCCCAAGTCCAAAACAGTGTTTAATGAGATAGGGGAGGGGTAGTGTGAATACTCTAAGCTAACAGAGAAAAGGTATGAAGAAATGAGATCAACGACAATATACAAGTGGTTCACCCTAACTGAAAGGTCAGAGCTACGTCCACTGTAATGGAGGCACTTGCTCCGTAAGGTTTGTATTGCTTGAAGAATAAAGTTACAACAGTTTTCTTAGCTTAGAGCTAGTGTGGACAGTGTCTTGTGAGTACAGGTTTTTTTTCTCATATCTCTTACACAACGTGGTGGTGTTCTATTTATACAAGTGGCTATCTAGGGTTTTCTGCGATCTTTTTCTCCATTCGCCTGATTCTGTGGTCCCTTTCCTTTTTTGTCTTGTAGTGGTGTTTGTTACCCTGACAACAAATCATATACACGGTCCTTTAATGGAATGTGCACAAATATTTCTTTTACCCACGTTCGTTAGAGGCTCTAGAAGCTGTCCCCTTATCCCCTGGACACGTGGTGCGTTGTGAGGTGTTCGGGGTCTGGTAAATACCGAGCTCTTTTCTCCTGGACTGCTTACTATTGAGCTTGTTATGACCAAGCAGAATTGTGCCGGCCTGGACTCTTCGTTGGGCTCCCTTTTCTAAATTATGGTTCATTCTTTATTGAGGTGCAAATGGGTTGCGGAAGGGTCCCTTGGGCCGTCATGTAACCATTAGACCCATTAGATACTTTGGATTTCGGATAGGCAACCCATGGTAAATTCAGGACTGGCATGCCGAGGATACGTGTCACCTCCCATCAATCACCAAATATGTCCCATCATGCTATAAGAAATGAAAGGATTCAGGGGCATAAGTAATCACAAGGGTATGTGAGTTTTTGGCAGATCACAGAAACTTCATGTCCGATAACATAACATCACACGTAAACCAACTAAAGAAAACAAATAGCAAAAAATTTAGCCAACAAAACCAAGAAAAAATCCAACAGCATTCATTCGACCGATTGTCTTTGTGATCCAACAGCATCGAAACGTGAGATCCCATTGCCATTCGAATCAACCTCACTGATCATCGTCTTGCACTCAGCCAACGATCTCTCTTCTCGCAAGCTTTTGAGAATGTTCTACAACTCCTTCGCCGATATTATCTCATTCTTGTCGATATCAATCACCGAGAAAACACGTCCTTCAAATACTCCAAAACCCCGTCAGAATCAATGTCCTTGGTGTTCAGGACGATGAATCATGCAAATCGATGGACCCATCACGGTCGGAGTCGACCTCTTTGATCATCTCCTGGAGCTCTTCGTCGGTGGTTGGGTTTCCGAGGCTGGCAAAGATGGAACCGAGCTCGGAGAATGAAAATAGACGGGATGACATAATAGGAAATTAAAAAAAGAGTAATGCTACACTGACCAAATTTTGGGACCAAATTTGGAGCCCAAATGATATGGTAGCATATTATTTGGAGTCTTTATTGGGGCCCAAATGACATGACACCAAATAAAAAAGCCCAAGTCAGCTGTCATATCATTTGGGTTCCAAATTTGGTCCCAAAATTTGGTCAGTGTAACATTACTGTTAAAAAAAAGAAAAGAAAATAGACTATTGGACCTACTTTCAAAAAAAAAGTATATAACATGTGTCTTTAATAACTCAAAACGATTACGCTTAGATCTATTGACAAAAGAGATCTTCATATTATACTTGGTTCCAATTTTCACATATTAAAACTCATCAATATCATTACCCAATGTTGTGGTCTCATACAATAAATGGGCATAAACTTTATTTTAGTTTTTATTTTTCGGATATGTATTAAAAATAAAATTTATCAGATATTCAGATTAAATTAGATTCGATTGGCGATTTTAAATCTAATTAATATTTAAATTGGACGAAATTCGATCTATTGACAGAGTCACCCCAATCTCCCATGTATATATCAAGCAATCACAAAAAGGACAAGCTGAGCTGTGGGGAAAAGCACATCTTATGACGCAGTGTCTTGTTCATTGTCCCCTACCTCAACATTTAAGCATTTGCTAACTTGGTGAAACAATGAATAGAATACAGTGAGCTGTGCTGAAGAAACAGACATAGAAGGAGGGGGAATAATTTTGTAATGATGACTGGTGGGTCCATGGACACTCACCCTTCATTTGGACCTTCTGATGCATCCAATTTGATTTGGGGTTCTCTTTGGAAACTTATTCAGCGGAAAATGAGACAAGTCCATTTTGCAAGCCCACGCTTGTCGACCCGAAAATGAGAAAATGGGTTTGGTCCTTCCCCCCCCCCCCCCCTCCCAAAAAAAAAAAACCCCCAAACTAGCCTTTCTATTGTAATTGGACCACCACTATCGTTCTCTTGCATCACAAGAATCGGAAAATGGGCAAAGCCTTTGGAAGACAGTGGCCTGTAAATGATTGTGCTCCTTCCATTTTGGATGTCTTAATGCATGCTAAGTACTGGTCGGCTACAAAGCACGGATACGGATACGGATACGGATACGGATACAGATACGTAGATATGACATTTTCAAAAAAATTAAGACACGAACACGTTGAGTAAAAGTTACAGATAATTGTGTTTTTTATATAAAATAATATAATTTATCACAAATATAGTGGTAATGATCATAATAATCAATAATTATTAATTTTTTCATAGACATGTACTATACATATATAATTTAAATGATTGCTCTCATCTCAATTATATTTTTTTTATTATATTTTGAGTACAAATTTAACATATGTAGTCTTAGTAATTATATGTTCTTTAATAGTATAAGATACTTAATAGTCAAATTTTTCAGCTTGCTAATCACATGTCAACACATGTTTATTATTTAGTAGTAGATAAATTTTAGAGAAATGTCGGACAAGTCACCAAAAAAGTGTCGGACACGTGTCTAAAATTAAAATTTTATCATTTAATTATGAACACGGATAAATGAGTATATGACATGTGCCCGAGTGTCAGAGAAGTGTCAATGTCCAACACATGTCTGACACAGATACATCACTTTTTTAAGAGTATCTGTGCTTCGTAACTGGCCGGAGTAGCACATATGCAATTAGCTACTTTTTTTTGTTTTTTCCCTCTCTACCGGTTATCTCTCATGCAGGTTAACACTCAGAATAAACCGAGGCTAATGACTGGCCTCGAAAAAGAGTATGGCGCATCGAACATGAAGAAACCACCCCCTTTAGGAATCAGAATTATCGGTTTTGCATATGGGTGTGGATTATCATTAGGCCCAGCAGAGGAAGTCGAATGGGCTAAGGTGAGGTCCATCTCAGCAACGAAACATATTGAATTCTTTGATTTTAACCAGCCTGATCATGTTTGGTTCTTATAGAAGGCATTGAAATGGAAAAGGCAAATAGAAACGAAAGGTATTATGGGCTATTTTGTTGAGTTGCTTAGAGAGGTGTCTCCCAATGTTTCCTCCCTCTTGTCTACATATTCATGAACATCAGGGGGAGCAATATTTTTATTACTTTATCAAAGCTCAAATGAATGTGTTTGAGGTCCAAGGTTCCCTTTAATAGTTTTTTCCTTTATTTTTCTCTTGAAAACCAGTTAATTCCATGGTTCCCACTTGACTTCATTGTAGCCGTTTTATCGAGGAAAATGTATTAGAGGACCTCAATACCTGAAAGAAAAATCACTACACTCTAAGAATTAAGATCTTTTGAGACAAGTTTTTTACGGTGATAATATTCACCGTCACAAAAAAAAACGTATTTTGAAGAAAAAAAAAAGTTTTTTTTGACAATAATGCTGTCATAAAAGATTTATTTGCTGCCGTAAATAGTTGTAAAAAAATGTGTATCGAGGAAAATGTGTATTAGACATCAATAGCCCAAAGGTAAATCACTGCACTATAAGAATTAAGATCTTTTAAGACAAGTTTTTTACAGTGATAATATTCACCATCACCAAAAAGCGTGTTTCGAAGAAAAAATGGTTTTTTGTGGCGATAATATTGTCATAAAAGGTTTATTTGTTGTCGCAAATATTATTTGGGATGAGTTGTTGATGCTAAAATGACTTTTTGAGGCTCCACTTATTACGGCGAAGTATTACGACGGCATGCTTCCCCATAATAAGTAGCACCTCAAAAAGTCTTTATCGCGGTAACGACTATTTCAAATAATATTTGTAATAGCAAATAAATATTTTATAAGCGCACTATTGTCACAAAAAGCTCGTTTTCTACAAAATATAATTTTTTGTAATGATGGAGACAGCCGTCACAAAAAATTTATCAGACCCTAATTCGTGTACTACTGTAAATTAGTACACATTTTCTACAAATGCTTTAAGGTAACATTTGCCACTTCAGTTGTGCAGATCTTTATGTAAAACAATGTAGGAGAAGAAATATAAACATGGACCTTCGCTTCTGGTTTGCGACAAATTAAGCTGAACAAGACTCGCTTGCCCATGGCTGAACGAGCCCCTGTCCAGTTTGCTTCCTCTTAATCAAAATTATTAAAAGATATCAATGCCAGAACACAAAGCGACTCTTCACACAACCTACATTCTGTATCAAATGCAGCCCAATGTAGGAGATTTGCTCGATTGTAATGTTTGGATAAGGTATTAAATTTGTATCGTCTTACTTTCGAATATAGAGAAATTGGGTTTGACACTCTTGTGGCATTTGAGTCAGAATTAAACAACTTTACTAGTACACCAAGACTGTTTCACAACCTAATGTCTGTAAGTTCTACGATAAAATTAAGTGAAGGGGACGTTGGAATGAACCAAAATGCCACAAACTCCATTCAATTAGAGTAAGTAATGGATGCAAGAATTAAGGGATCTACCAAACTCACATCTACCTCAATTATGGTTCACCAGTATATGATATGAAGACTATCCATGTAACAAATCTACATATAAATAGCATGAGAAAACTCAAAAAAAAAAAAAACCCTCAAAAAAAGAACATGTAGAAACTCCAGACAATGAGCCTATGCAGTATATACGTACAAACATATACCCACTTTAGTAAATAAAAATTGAACGGCGTGAAGGTGGGATGGGGAAAGATTAATTAAAAAACAAAAGAAATAACAATCAGTTTTGAATGACCTAATAATAGGGTGGAGAGAGAAATCGAATAACAGACATAAAAAAAAAAGATATGATATAGAAACAGCCCTAGCAATAGCAAAGAGTAATATCTCATCTTTCAACAGAAGGAAAGAACACTGGAACGATATGTCTACCCCCAAAAAAAAACTTTTGCTATCGAAGAATTCTCTTCTTTCCAAGCATACGCTCTACTGACTTATGCGGCTTACATAACGAGTGTCGGCAATTAGTAAGATAGGGCGGTTTTGGAAAGAAGGGGCAAAGCAAAAGCAAGAGGAGGTATAATATCTACTCATTCCCGAAATCAATGAAGATCACGAAAGCCTATTGGCTTTCTTGCATATTCGACTCTCTAATGCATATTTGACTTCGCTACCTCACTTTAGTTTGATAAAGTAGAATGAAAGTCGATATTGTACTTTACTTGAAAGAGATCCTACATCGATAGTTATTCCTTCCTATAGAAGAGAGCTTGGAATAAATTTGATATGATTCTTGACTCAAAAATCTGATATGATTCTTGACTCAACTAGAGTTACTCTCATTCTCAAGCTGCATAATTCCTGGAACACTGTTAGTATTTGTTATTAGGAGAAGTCCACAGTACCCAAAAAAAATTCCGGTACAGTACCATTATTTATAGCTTTTGTTGTAAAAATATTTGTCACAAAAGTGAACAAAAAACTCACTAAAATTGTAAAAACACTCACAAAAATTGTAAATCACCCACACAAATTATAATTTTTTTTTGTTATAAAATGACTCATAAAAGTTATACAAACACCCATTAAAGTTGTAAAATTAAGAGATACGGTTTTGAAATTTGTTTTTCGATGTCTTATTCTTCTCCTTGTTATTAATATCTTATATGAAGAATAATCGATTGCAGCTATCCTATGAAATTATTAAAAACTAAAAGAAAATAAAGGATTGGCAAAAACCGAATCAATGATTCAGTTGACTAAAGAATTTTTGGCAGCTTCAATCTAATATAAGAATAGGATTATATATAGAATCAATCAGTAGATGTAGCATCATAGTACAAGCATCATGTATTTTAGTACATTTGGCTGATCAGTCACACCCATTGCCACCATTAGGTGAGCCATGTTTCGTTTGCAAATATTTGCTTGAGTCGTTTGTAATAATATGAACTATTGTGGATTTAATTCAAAATAAATACAAAGCCAAACTGGTATCACTTAGTTCAACACTGACATAAGAAGCCCTTACTATTTATTTGCCCTAATCTCTAGTGTAGGTATTGACATTTAAGAGGCTTGTGACTGGAGAGGAACTCCAAAACACAAGAAACCAGCATTTTTTTTTCCCTCTTACCAGCTGCTATCTTGCTATTTCTTTTGCTTTTCTATATTATCCGGTCAACTCGAAAATAACATAAGTAGAAATAGATGCATTAGTACTTCAACTGTAAAGTCGTGATTGTATCTACATGGACAATGCAAGGACAAAACATAGAAAATGGCAACGCTGGCTCTAATGCTTATTGCATTCAATCATCCTTAACAGTCAAAATTATCCCTTTAATATGTGCTTCAAATACTCAGGACATGTTTGTTTTAAGTATTAAAGTGTGTGATTGAGGTAAATTATTCTAATTGTTATTTAATACTAAGTTTAGATCAAGTTATAAATCTAATTACCTTCAATCTCATCTCATATAATACTTCAACCAAACACGCCCTCGGGATGCCCCGAATGCTGCCCTCAATGACAACCATGGAATATTTTCCCCTTTCTTTAAACCATAAGAGAATTGTTGAGTTTTAAAACCAATTTGTGTGATGCTTTAGGTGACTACATGACAAATACAAAATGACAAATGTAAATGTACTACATCTTCTAAACTTTAGAATTAGAGATGACAAAGTATATTGCATGGGGTTAAAAATCAAATGGTACTACTAGATCATGCAAATTCATCACTTTGTATAGCTGTACACATTGTAGAATTGTTTTACTTTATTATACAATCTACTATGAAAAGAATCAAATTAGACTAAAGAATGCTTGCGAACCTTCCCTCCTAATTTCTTTAGTGTTTATAGTTTTTATTTACTTAATTGCAAACAAGGTGTCATTCACTTACATTTTATCATGTATCCTTATTTACCCATTAACAAAAAAATTTTAAAAAAAATTATATGTTCTCATCATAATTTACGATTATTCTCTATCCATTATCCAAAGTGATGGAGTAAAAAATTTACAAAATTATAAACTCTGTGTATCGCATGTACTAGCCATTAGTAGGCACTAATATAATCACCAATTTTTTTTATTTTTTATTTTGGTAGTATCACCAAATATTAATATCATGATAATCATACACATGTTAGGTCGTCTTCATATTGGATTCTAACTGTGTGTGTGTGTGTGAGAGAGAGAGAGAGAGAGAGAGAGGTCCAAATGCGGGGGAACAAAGGAGCAGCCTTCGATACAATAAACAAACAAGGGCGTATAGATAAAAACGTGTTTTCTGGGGTGGAAGAGCATTGGGCTTGGGGCTTTTAACTAAGCCCGAAGTCTGTGGTTTGAAAATTCAAAAGAATCCCACACTCATTCACCCATCCACCTTCCGAACTAATAAACAAGGACTTACAAAAAGCCAACCCCCCCTCCTTCCTTCTTTTTGTTTTGAATTTTTTAAGGGTAAATATTATAAATTGTGTTTAATTTTATCTCTAATTTTAAAATAATTCTTAAACTTTTAATTATCTCAATTTAATTTTTAAATTATTAATTTCGTGTTAATGAAATTCTTTTGACTATTTCACCTATTAGAACTCACAGAGATAGAGATAGAACCATATGTTTGTCATTCGTAATTGTTAAATATTAATAAGACTCATCTCTCTAGTAATTTTGGATATAACATGTTATTTGGTATTAAATTTTGAATTTAAAATTTTTGGTAGAAATGGCATTTCTCCATTCTACACGTGGATGGAAAAAATATTCATTACTTAACGAGTATCACGTGACAATGTAATGTGGTGTCTCGATATGAATGGTTGTTTCTAATCAGACCGAAAAAAAGATTAATTAAAATGTGCATAAATTAATTTTAAAATTTGGTAAAATAAAAATAGAAATGATTGGGTGGATATATGCTGAGTTGTTCAATTACCAAAGCAACCCTTGGACTGCATGCACTGCTGGATTTCTTACTCCGAAAGGGACACTTGCTTTAAAACTCATTAAATGATCACAAGCTTGGACGACCAAATGTGTAACGTAGCCATCCATCCAGAGAACCGAGATGCCGATACTTTGGACACTTGCGAGTAGCTTTCTTAGGCGTGGAAGGACTGTTTAGTCATTTGATAACCATCCGGGAATCGAGGCAGCTTGCTGCTACCCTATTTTGAAACCTTGTGTAGCAGGGTCTGTGTATCTACTACATTGGTCCCACAATTTTTTTTTTGATCTGATTGGTCCCACAATTCGCTGTCACCTTGTTATTTAAAAGAAAAAATTTTACTCACACTCATTCTAATTTATTATATTTTGAAAAAGAAATTTTATTTTATTTTTGAATTTTCATTGACACCTCATATTAGGTTAAAGGTATTAATTAAAATGCAATTTTACTAAATTTTACATCATATATTTTAAAAAAAAATCATCCACACCCCCTCTAAATAGGCATATCTTCAATGAGACCCCCTCTATATTTTACATTTTTTTATGTATTAAAATTCGAGTCGATTAAAATTAGATTCGAGTTAATTAAAATTTATTTTTTATGTATTAAAATTTGAGTCGATTAAAATTTATATTTTTTTACTAATTAAAATTTGAGTCAATTAAAATTCTATTCGAGGTTCAAACCAAATTTTAATAAACTCACATTAAATTTTAATGGGCCCGATTTTGATACATAAAAAAATATAAATTTTAATTGACTCAAAAAATAAATTTAATCCTCTTGAATCAAATTTTAATAAATAAAAAAATATACATTTAATCATTTCGAAATGAATTTTAATTGGAACTAACAGCTCAAGTAGAGTTTAAATTGACTTGAATTTTAATACTGAAAAAAAAAAAAGACTTTTTATAGTCTCAAATTTTAATACGTAAAAAAAAATAAAATTTAATCAGCTCGAATCGAATTTTAATCGACTCAAATTTTAATATGTAAAAAAAAAATTAATCAGCTCGAATTTTAAAATATAGAAAAATAAATTTTAATCGAATTTTATGTAGAAAAATTGTTTGAGGTTTATGTAGGGATAATTTTGATATTTGAGATAATTTATGTTTGTTATAAATTGTGGTTTAATGACAAAGAGGGTAAGTGATATTTAAATATTAACAAAAAATGGTGTTAATAATGTATTTTACAATAAATGATGTGTCTTTAAAGGTATGATAAATTAGAAGAGATGTGGCTGAAATTTTCTCAATTTATAATTAAAAGAGTATAAATTACACTAAAAGTTCTTAAAGTATCACTTTAAAGTTTACTCTCTAAAATTTTAATTTAGTTAATTTAGTCTTCATAGTTAACACATTAGTTCAATAGGATCCTTAGTCCCGATTGACGTCTAAATAGGTGATGAAAAAAAACATGTGCCTAGCATGTGATCACTATTAAGCGTATTTGCACCATTTTTCTTGTTTGTTACATAACCCTATTCGTATAATTACTAGTAAAATACAGGTATAAAAACATCTATCTTGTAATATTCTCTCTGTGTGGCACACATCTCCCTCCCTATTCTTCCCCCACCCACTACCATCACTACTCCCACAAGTCAAACTCTCACCCCCACCCCTTTCCTTTGTCTTCTACTGACTGGCCACCATACATCTTTGGCCTATTTCTCTATCTCTCTCCCATGGGTGGCACACAATTTCAGGCCTAAAACGAAATCACAAAATAAAGTTTTTTTTTTTTTTTAATATTAATTTTAAAAAAATAATTTTTTTAATTTATTATGTGAGAGACAAAGACAGAAGAAGGACGTATTAGTGTTGTCGAGAAAAAAATTTTAACTTATATTTTTGTTTTTTACCAGAGAAATATTTTAATTTTAACTTTTGTTTTATTTTTTTTCCGTACTTTTATATATACTACTTGGTGCACACGTGCGTTGCACGTGGATAATTTTGAGTTATTATAATTTTTATTTATTACTTTTATAATAAAATATTACTTGGTCAAATTATAGTTAAATGACCATACTAAAATTTTTAAGAATGCAATGTTCATGTGGATTGCATATGTACTTTTTTAAATTAGTATAATAATTTGTAGTTTTTTTTAGGCATCTTACAAGTATATTTTATTGTAGATTCGTAAACTGATGACTCAGTTTCATAGTGAATGTCAGAACAAATACAAGCAATTAATTATCACAATACAAATTAAAACAATCAAGGATAACAATTCATATGTATGACAAATAAATAATGATGCATAGATCTAAAATTCTTGAAAATTTTGGATGGGCCCAGACCAGTAGTTCAACCTGCAAATTGGCTGATGAAGAGTGAAATCACCTTCTTCAAATTAAAAAACAGCACACATACGTAACTTTAAGGAAACTGTTTAAGTCTCCTTCTTCAAATTATGTACCACAACCATACTGGTGAAAGTCTACCAAAGCTAATTAAAATGTCCAATAAATATCTCCACTAAAATGTTTGGCTGTAATTCATATTCGTGATAATTATAACACCATTTTTTTATTGTTATTACTCTAAACAAGCAATTTATCAGACTTTTTATTAGTAACCAAATTCTAATTATTCTTCTGGATGCTAATACACATAATGTGTTTGTACCTGATTTCTCCGTGAAAGTTCAATTTTGTTGGTATCATAAAATCAAGGATGAATTCACAAAAAAAAAAATTAATAGATATCAGTGAAAGAACAATACCACAAAAAATAGAGATGCACCAGACGTTGAGATGCTAATAGATATCAGTGGAAGAATAATACCACAAAAAGTAGAGATGTATCAAACGTTGAGATGCAGAGAGAATTGAATGCATGGAGTAACGCATGCTGAGAGTAGCAGAGAAAGACAGGGAGAAATAGGGGAACATCGAGGGTTTCTTGAAGAGGTAAAGAAAAGAGAGAAAGATGTTTATTTGGAGTAGGAGAAATGAAGATGAAACGACAGGGGAGAGAGAAGATTGGGAGGCTTAGGTTTATTTTGACTTTAATGTTGAGGGATAAGAATGAGATAGTTGTGATTTTGGAGGATAAAAGTAGAAAAAAAATGTTTTTCAAATATGCTCACTTTTTAAAATAGTATAGATAGAGAGAAAAAGGGTTGACTTTTGAGTATTTTTTATTTTTTCAATTTATGATTTTTAGGTTTCTAATGTTATGAATTGGATCATGCACCCAAATTATTACAATAAAAATTTTGATTGCACTTAATTTTTTGGGGCATTTTTTTTAAGGTTTAAAATTTAGTGATAAGTGGGGCTAAGTCCTCCTGGATGGACCTATAATGACTTGAATCCGTCAAAAAAATTTATTTAGTGATAAGTCAGTTTTTTATCTTACTAATATGTACTTAATTCTACTATTTTTTTAAATCCTAAAAATACCCTTAACAATGTTATGTTGTTCAATTATAGAAATCTTAAAGACCTTGAAAGTAACTTTAAATTAATTTCTTAAATTAGAAATTATTATTCCTTAATACACTCCTAAATTGAAATTTAAATTTATATTCTCTTTTTTTTTTTCTCTCTCTCTCTCTCGTTAGAAGAAAATCATCACTACAATACAACAAATCTTTCTCCTTAGATATCATTTCTTCCTCCATAACATCAAAATTAGTAGAGTTTGGAACATCATCAACAACTACCATATCTTCTATTGCGTTGTGGTCATATGAACTTCTATGTTGTTGGTTTTCAGAAGAAAAAAAAAGTTGAAAAACTTGCTCAATGTGTTATTAGTTTGATCCCCAATTTTATTTTTATTTTTTTGATAAATAATTCTCAAATTTTTCAATATTTCATGTTACAACGTTTTTTGTTGACTATGTTACTATTTTTTCTAATTGACGATGTTACTATTTTTTTTCTAATTAACCATGTTACTATTTTTTATTGAGCATGTTTTTACTTTTTTAGTGTTACATTTTTGGATGCTGAAGAATTGTAGGCTTCTTCTTTTGGTTATGAGTTTGAATTCTACTATTTGTATTTTCAATTTTGTTCAATATTCCATATTGATATTTTTTGTTGTTGAGCATGTTACTGTTTTTATTAAACATGTTACTATTTTTGTTAAACATTTTACTATTTTTGTTAAACATTTTACTATTGTTATTTTTAAAAATATTAATATTGAATGTTACTATATTTTTATGTTTAAATGTTACTATTTTTTTGTATTTAAATGGTATTATTTTTTGTGTTTAAATAATTACTTTTTTTTTGTATTTGAATGTTACTATTTTATTTTTAATGTTACTATATATATATATATATATATATATATATATAGTTATTTCCCGTGTCTGAAGATACAGAGTAATAAAAAAATTATCAACAATAAACATATTTGTATTCACATCCAAAATCAAATTACAAAGATAGAGAAGAGAGAAATGAATTTAAGCACCGGTTGTAATAGGGGCGAGCGGTAGTAGTGGTGGTGGGCGGCAGTGGTGGTGGTGGGAGACAGTGATAGTTGTGGTGAATGACGACGATCGTGGTGGTGGTGATAGTCGTGGGTGTCAATAGTGATGGTGGTGAGACAACGATGATGGTGGTTGGTAGTGGTGGTGGTGGGGTGATGACGGGGGTAAGTGGTGGCAGTGGGCGACGGTGGCGAGTGATGGGTGGTAGTGATGGCGATGCCGATGCCGATGGCAATGGTGGTGGTGGTGGTGGTGGTGGTTGTGGCAGAGATGGTGGTGGGGTGACAGCGATGGTGGTGGTATTGGTGATGGTGGTGGGGTGGCAGTAACAGTGGTGGTGGTGGTGGTGGCGGTGGCTGTGGTGGGGCAACGGCGGCTGCGGCAATGATGGTGGTTTTGGCAGAGGTGGTGGTGGGGTGGCGGTAGTAGTGGTGATGGTGGTAGGAGTTAGGCGGAGGCGATGGTGGTAGGGTGGTGGCAGCAGTGGTGGTGATGGTGATAGGATGGGGGCAACAGTAGTGGTGGTGGTGGTGAGACAGTTTCAAACACAATTTTTTTTTTTAAGTGCTTATGAGAAGCAATTTTGAAAAGTCACTCAAAACACACCTTTGGTGGACTTATTTCCCCTATTAAATTTGAGAAGTTAATATTAGCTGTCAGATTAACTTTAAAATAAAATTTAAAACGATCTAGACCATGAAAAGTAAAAGTCATTTTATTTATCTTTTGAGATTTGAATTGTATTGTACTTTATTATATATATATATGTAGTCCTAACCTGTAAATGGATATAGATAGATATGAGAAAAAAACAAATTTAATGTTAGTTAAACTCCTAAAATTTAGGAGTTTTTAATTTTTAATTTTACTTCACTTGTAAAGGGAATGGATAGTCTGGTAAAATTGACAAAAAACGGACTTCATAAAAAATAAATTTCCTTGGTGGACTTAAGTCCAAATAATCCCTATAGAGAGATCGGCCTCCACATTTCCCTGAAATTTAATGGATTTAAATTTTTTTTTTGGTTAGTAATATACCTAAAATTATGAGACCTTCTAAAAATTTGGGCCCTAAAGTCCAAGTTTTTTTTTTTAATACTGTTGAGCCGCCCCTGCTCTCTCCCATTTTAAACCATCGAAAACCCCACCCCTAACCCAACTCAGTTCGTGTTTCCTCCACTATTTCACACAAACATGGACTTGAATAGTTGGGCGAGCCTTGAACATTGTTGGTACACAAATTTTGACATTGGTTATGGCCAAGCTTTTGATTTTGATTTTAATTTGAGATTTCAAATGATTTTTGACTTTAGATAGAGAATTGGACAAAGAGAGAAACTGTGTATGCTATGTGTGGTGCTTGAATTTTTCATACAAACAAGTGTAGAAACAAGAGAGAGATAGAGAAAGAATGTGTGTGTGTGTGTGTGTGTATACGTGCGTGCAAGTGTGCATGTCTATGTTGTCCAGAGCGAGAATGACGTTCTACTTTGAGGTTTGTGTGTGAGCATAATTATGTTTTGTAAAGCGAGAGTGAGGTGGTGGTTTTTTAGGGGGTAGAGAAAGAGAGAATCCAACACAGAGAAAAATAGAGTGCGTGTATGTTGTGTTTTCACTCTTACTAATGATAACAATTTTGATATTTGCATGGGTGCTTTCCTGCAATATGTTGAGATAGCGATCCGTAGGATGATGAACCTGAAAAGATCAAAAGGTTAGGAAAGGGACTGGATGAACACCCGGCTAATCCCCTCCGAGGCTCAAGTCAGTCGGTATGGGAGTCATTAGCACTGTGTATTTTCTGGGTTTAGTTTGTATACATTTGTTCATCTTTCTGAGGGTATTTATACCTGGGCTAGTAATGATTACAAGATCTTTAAGTCTCATATGTACATTTAATGGCTTGCACTTGCTTCCATGCGTAATTAATGATGTCCCATCAAATCCTCTCAAGATCGATTCACTCGGGCGATCGGAACCCTACTCGGCACCTGCCAAGCCTTAATGGCCCTATCCCCGACCATTAAATACCACTGCTCAGTGCTTGACACCTACGCCCGAGCGTTCACTGCTCAGGATTAAGCACCCCCTCGGATTTTGAAGGTCGACGCCTTCGTAATTAATGCTTTGTATTGATTACTGCCCTCACACTTCTCGAGGACTTGGATGCGCATTTAATGAGTTGTAGCCACTCATGACCTTATTTAATGAGCTATCATATCTTCTTTAATGTCAGGTCCTGGCGGTGTACTCGGCCTCTCCAGGCTTTAACTCCTTGGCGCCACCTCCCAGCGCCCTTTGCGCTCCACACCGGCTATAATGATCCACGTGTCAACTTCGCGGCTACTAACCCGCCTAAAGTCCCGTCAATATTTGATTTTAGATTGCGTTGTTTATAGATAGACATAGAATTGTGGAGAGAAAGAGAGAGAGATAGTGTGTGTGTGTGTGTGTGTGTGTTATGTGTGTGTGCATTTGTGCATGGTGAGGGGAATTTGAGACGAAGAGATACAAAAACATGTGTGCATGAATATGTTATGCAGAGGACAAAGTAAGGTGTTGGTTGAACATGGGGATGTGAGTGCAGAAAGAGATAGAATTGGAGAGATAACAATAGAGAGAAAGTGTGTTTCTGTGTGCGTGTTTATTGTGTGGTAGTGTCTATTGTGTGTGTGAGATAGAGAAAAGAAAGGATGAAGAAGATATATTTTTTAAATCGATATCTAATGTTGTCCGAAGAGTAATGCTATTTGGATATAAAAATTTGATCTAATTTGTTGACCTAATAATGTGGTTTCATTAGAACCATTGGATCAATACCAAGTTTCAGTATTTTATGTGTCTCATAGTCAATACAAAGTTCATAGTGAATTAGGTCAGCAAATTAGGTCCTAATAGCATTGCTCTTGTCGAAATAGGGGATATGAGTCTTTGGATGTATAGGGTATTAAAATGACACAAATGCCCTTAATAGTAGCCACATGTCATACATAGATGTTTAGACGACGGTTAGGGCTAGAGATCACATAAGTCAAATATATTTTGAGAATCAAATTGACTAAATTAGAACATTAGGGACTAAAGTTTAATAAGTAGTCAATTTTATGGGCCATTAGTACAATTTACCCTATTATAAACACTAAAGAGTAATGATTTTATAATATAACATTTTAGGAAGAAAATATGATTTTCTTTTTTGTTCATAAATATAAATTCCTAACACAAATATAATTACTTACCCAATATTAATGCATATTGCTCAACAGAGCTTTATAGAAAAGTTTAGAAGACCAACATATCCAAGTCCTACTACCTCCAAAATGATCAATTTTTCCATGGTTTAAAATGGTATTAATAGAAACTTAAACTTTGATAAATTGGGGCTCTCGTGTCTCTCAATGTCAGTTAACCTTGTTTTATTGACTTAATTTTTGTCTAGATTTTTTTTTTAACTTTGAATAATTGATTAATTATTATTAAATAATAACGAAAAGATAAAATAATTAACTTATTTTTTATTTATCTAGGTAAAAATTAGCTTATTATTTTATCTTATGCTATCTATATCTCGTTGAAATTAAATTGGAATAACGTACATAAATAAGCAAGGACCGCGTGACGATGACTGGTGTACTAAGGATAAAAATGGAAAAAATAAGTATTAAAAAGAATTAAGTAACATCTGAGCTAATTTTGTTCAATCTTACTCCTCAATACATGAACTAAACATACCTTTAGTAATTAAATATGATGGTGTGTGAAACTGAGAAGTGTGAGTTGAGTGAGCTCTGCTCTGATGTAAGAGAGTTGTGTGTGGAATAACAGTAAGAACACAAGGAAATAATTGATTCATCAAGTTAAAGAGCTAGACTAGTCCACCGTAATTGAGACTTTTGCTCCTCTAGTTTATATTACTTGGAGAAGAAAAAAATTATAGTGTCTTGAGAATATAATTGTACATTATTTGGGTAAGATAAAGATTTGCCTATTTATACACTAAAGTAGTGCGGTTTTCAAATAATGATGAGTAGTCTTCTAATTTGTTAGGATATTAGAGGAAATGTTTGGCCGTTAAAGACACTATTCCCTAGATATGATGTGACAATCTAGAAGTTAATGACGGACACTTTAGAGATAAATTCTTTGTCTTATGGATAAGATCTGATGACGTAATTACTGTTTTATCATTTCTCCCACTATAGAATAAGTCACTTCAAGTAAATCGAGTTCATTTTATAATAGTCGAGCTTGTTTGAGCCTCAGCTGACTTGGAACCTTTTGGATCAAGTCAGCTAGGGTGATATCAACCCCCAATTACTCTTCTCTATAATTAAACAAACATGTGTATTAATTAGATTGATCAATGGGTAATGATGATGCACAAATTGGCTTTGCACACCACCTGTCAAATAACAGTAATAAATGTGATAATTTAAGTAGAGAGAGAAGACGAGAATTATAGTGGTTCGGTCAATGTGACCTATGTCCACTTTCGAATGGCTAGAGTCGCCGGGTACTTTATTAGCTCAGGGATGTAGGGAGAGCAGAAAGTACAAGTTTAGAGAGGGAGAGGAGATATGTGCTCTGTTGAGTGTGTTGCCCCCCAAGTGTTGGTGAGGGCTTACATTTTATAGTCGTCCCCTAATAGATTGGGGCGACTTAATAGCAACTATCTAACTATTCTGGTGGGGCTTGCGACTTCTCCTCAATGAGTGAAACCGTTGAGGTGCTCTCCATAAGACTCGGTCAAAGAATGAGGTGAAGGTTGACCGCTTCCAAGGTGGTGGAGGTGAGGGTCTTGAGTACTCCCTTGATGTCGTAGCCAAGCTGATGTAGCTCCCTGATGAACCTGACTAGACTTGGACCACATTGGGCCTGTTGGGTCTCTTGAAGTTGGGCCCTTGGGCTTGGCCCATCATTTGCCCCTCAATGCCCTATGTCCAATGGAATAGGACCCTGTCTGCTCGGCCAAGACACAGTGTGCTCGCCCAAAAGCTGTCTGGTCGCCCAAAACCGTGCACCCAGCTCCCTACTTGCTATTTTGACTGTAACCTTCGCTCCGTTTCTCCAAATAGGACCTATAATATATCAAATCGAAACTCTTGGCGAGCCCTACAAGACACACAGCCTTTGGCAATGAATGATGCTGTTGAAATCTCAAAAAATGCCTAAAATCACAGGTTTTGGCCTCCCGAAGTTTTTCCAGTTATGCCGGTCAGCCGAAATTCAACCGAATGCCCTCCTCTCCAAGTTCCATTGGACACAGGACATTGGGGGCAAATGATGGGCCAAGCCCAAGGGCCCAACTCATGTTACTAGCCCAAGGGCCCAACTTCAAGAGACCCAGCAGGTCCAATGTGGTCCAAGTCCAGTCAGGTTCATCAGAGAGCTACATCAACTTGACTACGACATCAAGGGAGCACTCAAGACCCTCACCTCCACCACCTTGGAAGCGGTCAACCTTCACCTCATCCTTTGACTGAGTCTCATGGAGAGCACCTCAACGGTCTCACCCATTGAAGAGAAGTCGCAAGCCCTACCAGAATAGTTAGATAGTTGCTATTAAGTCGCCCCAATCTGTTAGGGGAAGACTATAAAATGTAAACCCCACCAACACTTGGGGGCCAACACACTCAACAGAGCACATATCTCATCTCCCTCTCTAAACTTATACTCTCTGCTCTCCCTACATCCCTGAGCTAATAAAGTACCCGGCGACTCTAGCCATTCAGAAGTGGACGTAGGTCACATTGACCGAACCACTATAATTCTCGTCTTCTCTCTCTACTTAAATTATCACATTTATTACTGTTACTTAACAGGTGGTGTGCAAAGCCAATTTGTGCATCATCAGTTTGGCGCCGTCTGTGGGAACGACAAAACTCTCACTTCTAAACACTTCATTTTGCTGAACCAATGGTGATCACTACCAGATCCATGAATCAGCCTGTAGACAATCCAGCATGAGAAGAAGAGGTTGTTGCTCCACCAACCAATCCCGTTCCAAATACGCAGCAAATGTTGGAGACCATGCAGTAGCTCGTGCCCCAGAACCAGCAGATCCTGCAACTAATGCTCGCTGGACAAGGAGGAGCACAACCTGGATCTCAAGTGAGAGGAGCTCCAAGCCTTGGGCATCAAGGAGCTCCCCACATGGGTGCTCCTCATCTGGGCGCCCCACCATTGGGCGCCCAACAAGGGAGAGCTTCCCATGAGGGACCTCCACCTCCTCCTCTAGCTCCTGCTCCCCACGATGGAGACCCTCTTCTCCAAGAGGATGAGGGTGAAAACCAAAGCATGGAGCACGAGAGCCATTTCCATGACAATTCAAAAGGAGTTCCCAGTCACTGGGATGAAAAAATCAAAGAGGTGCAAAATCAACTGGGTGACGTCTTCAACGCCATGAAGGCGCAAGGACTTGACACTGTGGACTACCTTTCTAGGCGAACTGACAGGCCTTTCAAACCTGACGTGGCGAACTATCCACTTCCACAGAAATTCAAGATGCCGTCCGTTGAGACCTTTGACGGTACGAAGGATCCACTGGACCATTTGGAAACTTACAAGACCTTGATGCAGCTGCACAACGTCCTCGACGAAATCATGTGCAGAGCGTTTTCAACTACCTTGAAGGGATCAGCGCGACAATGGTTCACCAAACTCACCCCAGCCTCCATAGGCTCTTTCGCCGAACTAAGCAGATCATTTGTGACACAGTTCATTGTGGACGCTGCTAGTAGAAACTTGTCACCTATCTGCTCAGCATAAAACAGGACCGAGATGAGAGCCTGAGAAGCTACCTCACTCGTTTTAACGAGGGGGTCCTTCAGGTCGAAGAGCCCGATGAAAAAGTCAGCATGACCGCCTTCCTGGGAGGCCTCTGATCATCGAGTTTCCTTTTCTCCGTGATGAAACACCCACCAAAGAGCATGTCAGAACTATTGGTAAAAGTTCAAAAATATATGAATGTTGAGGAAATCAACAGGTCTAGGCAAGGTGAATCATCTCGCGGATCGCCAAAAGCTTGGCCTCTGCACTGTTCTCAAACAGGCAACCTATATATCCATCTTAGCGGCTCTCTCGCGGATCGCCAAAAGCTTGGCCTCTGCACTATTCTCAAACAAGCAGCCTCTATATCCAGCTTAGTGGCTCTCTCGCGGGTCGCAAAAAGTTTGGTCTCTGCACTGTTCTCAAACAGGCAACCTATACCTCAAGCTTAAAGACTCTCTCATGGGTCGCCAAAAGCTCAGTCTCAAGAGGCACAACTCTCACGAGTAACTTCAAACTTTGTCTTTGCTCTTGCGCAAACAGCCTATCTCTCTCCAGGTAATCATTTTAATGTTTGGAATAACACTGTTTTTGCCACCTCTAGACAGGATCTTGAAACTCAGGTCATCTGCAACCCCTGAGACTATATTAAATTGAATGTCAACAATCGGGCCTCATCCATCTGGCACTTGCTCCTGGGTACTAGCGCCCCTTCTGGCGCACAGCCTGCTCGTCCGAGACTATCAAGGCGCATAGCCTGCTCGCCAAAAACTTCCTGGACCGCCTTGCTTGCATGGGCGCCCAGCCCTGGGCGTGAACTGACTCGCCTGGATGCTGTTTGCCCAAGGCACTACAGCCTGCTCGCCCGATCACAGTAAGCGCAGACGGACTCGCCCAAGCAGCGCCCTGCTCGTCCAAGTGGCGCCTTGCTCGCCCAAGCGGCGCCCTGCTGCTCGTCTCCTGAGATCTTGCCTCTCCAACAAAAACAGTGGGCTCGCCCACTATTAGCGCCCCCATCTCGACGCCTAGCGCCTCTACTCCGGCACTGACTGCCTCCTCCTCTCCGAGAGCAGCATTAGTTCCTACGGGCTCTCCACCAAGACCCACAAGCTCTCCTCCAGGGCCCCTACAGATCGCGTCGCCCTTGACACACGAGGAGCATCCAAGCTCGCCCCCTGCAGCCGGCGCCCAGCCTTAGCGTGCTCGCCTTGACCAGAGGTGCCTCACCAACACTTGGGGGGCAACACACTCAACAGAGCACATATCTCATCTCCCTCTCTAAACTTGTACTCTCTGCTCTCCTTACATCCCTGAGCTAATAAAGTACCCGACGACTCTAGCTATTCAGAAGTGGACGTAGGTCACATTGACCGAACCATTATAATTCTCGTCTTCTCTCTCTACTTAAATTATCACATTTATTATTATTACTTGACAGGTGGTGTGCAAAACCAATTTGTGCATCATCAAGTAATATAGTTATTTACATGGCAAATGTGTGGTGATAATTGCGATAAATTTATAGGTCCTACATTTATTTATATTACTTACCAATTGGATTGAGTTTATGATTAAATCTCATATAAAAATCTCTTAGGGTGGGTTTTGAAGGATTTTCCTAAAATAAATCTAATCCCTCCCATGTGAATCATGCAAATATGATCTTGTTGTCTTGTAAACTTATTTACTGCATATATTTACTGTTAATATCATCAAATTTATTTATTTATTTTATTATCTTCATAAAAGGCTTCAGGAATCAGCAGTGCCAATGGCGTGAGAGAGAACCGACTGCCAAATGCTAAAACTTTACAGACAACAGGGTATTCGGTGATGATGCTTCGATGGTCACATTGTCTGCATGGGACGACTCCATTGGACCCCACCAATACGATTCAAACAAAAACCGGTATATTCCCACTTAATTACAGATAGCTTAATTAGTGGCCCCTGCCAGCTATCGTTGTTTAAATAATATCAAATAGGGTGCTCGAAAAATAAATGTGAACGAACAATTTTGCATAGATTTAAAAATTTAATTTAATGATTTAATTATTATATTTATTATTTATTTAACTGTGAGTCTCAATATTTATTAAATCCTACTACCTATACAATGATAATAATTTATTAAATCAAGTTTTTAAATTAATTTATTAAGTTTATTTAACATTTTTCTAAAGTGAACATTTTTATAATTATTTGGGTTAATTGTCCAAAATTATTTCATTGTTTTTAAATTTTGTTTAAACAATTCCATTGGTGACTTTCTTGGCAATATATGGGTTTGGGCAAGGATACATAGAATTTAATTTTGAATCTCTAAAAAAATTATTTAGAAAAAATTATTTAAATTTAATTTGAGAACTTAATTAATAATAATTTTTGGATTGAAAACGAATTTTATTGAACTTTAAAACTCAAAAATAATCTAACAATAATGTTATTGAGATATAATTTAATAGTTACGATAAATTAAGTCATTGATTAAGTCCCCAATTTAGGCTTCTATAACATTACTCTATTTATTTTACAATGTCTCCAATGTCAAGATTAGTAAATATATATAATTTTTGAGAGAAATAACCTAATACTTGATATAATATCTTATTTTTCTAAATTAACTTGTCTCTTGATTGTACAAAACAAAAATGCACAATGCAATATGACACATTCTTCCTCACGAATCTCTTTTGTATACAACACACATTAATTCATAAAGCCACACAATAATGAAAGGAGGAGAAAAACCATAATAGTTTACATCGATTGCTCATAACGACAAAAAAAAAAAAAAAAAAAACAAACAAAACTTGGGCAATTTATCATAAAATAATTATTTTATTGAATAATAAAAATTTGATAAATTTTATGTTGGTTGTTTGTTACTCAAAGTTGTATTTTTCCTCTTTTTTTTAAGAGCAATGCTATGTAATCCAAATCTGCAACCCAAATCTGCATCCCAAATAAGGGGACCATTAGATCAGTGAGTCCCATTTAAAAAAGTTGATGAGACCCACTCATTCAACGGTCCCCCTTCATTCGGAATACAAATTTAGAATACAAATTTGAGTTACATAGTATTACTCTTTTTTTAATGTTGATTGTATTAAAAATTACGTAATTCCCTTTTATTAATAAAAACTCATGTATGAAACCTCAAATTAATAGTATATTCTCCATTGAGTTTAATTGAATTGAGAGTACACCCAAAAAAAAAAAAAAATTTACTTATGAATCCGATCCAGGTAATTAGAACAATGCAAGAGTGAATTGAATGGGGGAAAAACACACTTCTCAAAAAAAAAAAAAAAAGACAGTACTTTTTCTGAAGCAAATAGATATCCCACGAAATAAACAGCAAATCAAATACTTTAACGTTGTTTTAAAAACTTTGTGAATATACGAATGAGAATATAGTCACACTTTCCTCACCCACCTCGGTGGCTCTGCTCACTGAACTCTCACTCTCCCCTCTTCTCCCCCTCTCCCTCCTCCCCCCCTTCTCTCACTCAAAAAACACACGAAACACAGAGAGTTAGAGAGAGAAAATAAACCCAGAAAAAATGCGGTGCCTTCTTCTTCTTTTCCTTCTACTCCTCTTCCGTCTCCATCACAGCCTCGCTGCGAAACCACCCCGCATGCCGGAATATCGCGCGTTGCTGTCTGTGAAAGCCGCCATAATCGACAACCAG
Source organism: Ilex aquifolium (assembly GCA_951799425.1). Lineage (NCBI taxonomy): Eukaryota > Viridiplantae > Streptophyta > Magnoliopsida > Aquifoliales > Aquifoliaceae > Ilex > Ilex aquifolium. Next base: position 13,909,253 of record OX637391.1, on the reverse strand, counting down.
TCCTCCCTCTTGTCATGGAACATATCCACCAACCACTGCACGTGGTTGGGGGTCCATTGCGATGCCTACCGTCGCGTGACCTCCCTCGACATTTCCGGTTTCAACTTCTCCGGTACTCTCTCGTCCGACGTCGGAAACCTCCGCTTCCTCGTCAACCTCTCCGTTGCTGCCAACCAGTTTTCCGGCCTCATCCCACCGTCGATCTCTCTAATCTCCAACCTCCGTTACCTCAACCTCTCAAATAACATCTTCAGCGAGATCTTTCCTCCACAACTATCTCGCCTACGAAACCTCCAAGTCCTCGACCTATACAACAACAACCTGACCGGTGACCTCCCCGTCGACGTCTCAAAAATGGGAAACCTCCGGCACCTCCACCTCGGCGGAAACTTCTTCACCGGCAGTTTTCCGCCGGAATATGGCGCTTTTCCCTTATTAGAGTATCTTGCTGTTTCCGGAAACGATCTCGGCGGAGTCATTCCTCCCGAAATCGGAAATATCTCAACTCTTCAGGAGTTATACATTGGCTACTACAACAACTATTCCGGCGGAATACCTCCAGAAATCGGAAACTTATCACGGCTTATCCGATTAGACGCCGCATACTGTGGACTTTCCGGTGAGATTCCACCGGAGATAGCGAAGCTTCAAAACCTAGACACCCTTTTTCTACAAGTAAATGCTCTGTCCGGACCTTTAACTCCTGAGCTTGGTTACTTGAAGAGCTTGAAATCTATGGATCTCTCCAATAACATGTTCTCTGATAAAATACCGAGTTCATTTGCGGATTTAAAGAACTTGACGCTTTTGAATCTGTTCCGCAACAAGCTTCACGGATCGATACCGGACTTCATCGGAGATTTGCCGGAACTACAGGTGTTGCAACTCTGGGAAAACAACTTTACCGGAAGTATTCCACAAGGTTTGGGGACAAATGGGAGGCTTCAGATTGTGGATTTGAGTTCAAACAAATTAACCGGATATCTTCCGCCGAACTTGTGCTCTGGGAATACGCTTGAAACTCTCATCGCTCTCGGAAACTTCTTGTTCGGTCCGATTCCGGAATCACTTGGCAAATGCCAGTCCTTGAGTCGGATTCGAATGGGTGAGAACTATCTCAATGGTTCGATTCCGAAGGGACTTTTGAGCTTGCCTCAGCTTACCCAAGTCGAGCTTCAAGACAATCTTTTATCCGGGGGGTTCCCAGAGACGGATTCAATATCGGTCAGTCTCGGACAGATTAGCCTTTCAAACAATAACCTCAGTGGGCCATTACCGCCGAGTATTGGAAACTTCTCCGGCGTCCAGAAGCTTTTGCTAGATGGGAACAAGTTTTCCGGCGGCATTCCACCGGAAATCGGTAGGTTACAGCAACTATCAAAGATGGATTTCAGTCACAACAATTTTTCGGGTCCCATATCGCGCGAGATTAGCCGGTGTAAGCTTCTGACATTTGTTGATCTTAGTCGGAACGAGCTTCGGGGTGAGATTCCGACTGAGATAACCGGTATGAGGATCTTGAACTACTTGAACTTGTCTCGAAATCATTTCGTTGGAAGCATTCCAGCATCAATTTCTACTATGCAAAGCTTAACCTCAGTTGATTTTTCGTATAATAATCTATCCGGATTAGTTCCGAGCACTGGGCAATTCAGTTACTTCAACTACACTTCGTTTCTTGGCAACCCCGAACTTTGTGGTCCATATTTGGGACCTTGCAAAGAGGGAATTGTCAATTCAACTCACCAAGACCATGTTAAGGGCTTATCATCTGGTTTGAAGCTTTTACTTGTTATTGGGTTGCTTGTTTGTTCGATTGCATTTGCTGTTGCAGCAATTATTAAAGCCCGGTATTTGAAGAAGGCAAGTGATGCTCGTGCGTGGAAGCTGACGGCTTTCCAGCGCTTGGACTTCACTTGTGATGATGTTTTGGATTGCCTGAAGGAAGAAAACATTATTGGGAAAGGAGGTGCTGGTATTGTGTATAAGGGTTTAATGCCCAATGCAGAGAACGTTGCGGTGAAAAGGTTGCCAGGAATGAGCCGTGGGTCTTCGCACGACCACGGATTCAATGCAGAAATACAGACTCTGGGGAGGATTCGACACCGGCATATTGTGAGGTTATTGGGGTTCTGTTCAAATCATGAGACCAATCTTTTGGTTTATGAGTATATGCCTAATGGGAGTTTAGGTGAAATGCTTCATGGGAAGAAAGGGGGTCATTTGCATTGGGATACCAGGTATAAGATTGCTGTGGAGGCTGCAAAGGGCCTTTGTTATCTTCATCATGATTGTTCGCCTTTGATCGTCCATCGGGATGTAAAATCAAACAACATCCTTCTGGACTCCAATTTTGAAGCTCACGTTGCTGACTTTGGCCTTGCCAAGTTCTTGCAAGACTCGGGAACATCAGAGTGCATGTCTGCCATTGCTGGTTCTTATGGATACATAGCCCCAGGTATACTACTTTAATCTAGCTTGTAAATGGTATTTGACAAAATATGAATTTTGTGTTTCTGTGGATACTCGTCTCATTTGCTTCCAATGTCCTTAATTTGTCAAAGAAATTGAATTTTAGAAACTGTCTTTTGACTCTTAATACTGAATTAGGTTGAAGCAAGCAATCATTTCTTTTTGCTGTTTCGTTCGTATTTTGGTCTGAATTGGCCATGGGGGCTCCATTAACATACTATATACTCAGTGATTGTCTTTGTAAGTATGTGTAGGTAACAATCAGTCTATTTCATTGTCCTTGGCTGTCAAAGACAATTGGAAAACAACTGTATGTTAACATGGTTTTTGACTAATTATTAACTAAATGATGCATCAGTTGCGCAAAGTGAGTTTTCACATAAGAAAGTAATTCATGACTACAATGGGGTACTAATTTCTGTTGGGATTTCCTTATTACTTTCTGTAACTTTCAAAAGCAAATAAATTTTTTTTTTTTGGCTCCCAAAGGCAAAATAAATGTTGTATGTGTTGGTAAGAATAAGTCTCTTTCATTGCCCTTGGAATTCAATGACAACTGAAAAACAACTGTATGGTAACACGGTTTTGTCTAATAATTCACAAAATGATGCGTCAGTTCCTTTGCATCCAAAGGCAAAATAAATATGTTTCCGACTTTATTCTATGAACAATGCTATTGAGACATAATTTGATGACTTATTAATTGTGACAACTAGATTATCCATGAGTCCCAGCATTAAATTATTAGTGGGTCCCAATACTATCAATCCAATGATCATGATGTATTAAGTTCCCAAATTATGTTCTAAAATTACGTTGCAATTGCATTAGTGTTCTTTTCTATTAATGCCTTATTTAACGTTTGTAACAAACTTTTTATCCTAATCATCTGTCAGCAGTTAACAAAAATAGTTTCTCAGAACATGAGCCCTTATTCAAGTCACTGTTGAGTTTTGATGATGTCTTGTAGCTAAGATTGTATATTGAAATCAAATACTTGTTTTCTGCAGAATATGCCTACACACTCAAGGTTGATGAGAAGAGCGACGTTTATAGCTTTGGCGTGGTTCTCTTAGAACTGGTAACTGGCAGAAAACCCGTTGGTGAGTTTGGTGATGGTGTTGATATTGTGCAGTGGGTGAGAAAGATGACAGACGGGAACAAGGAAGGCGTGCTAAAGGTCATTGACCCAAGACTCCCAACGGTTCCCCTCCATGAGGTGATGCACGTTTTTTATGTGGCAATGCTCTGCGTAGAAGAACAGGCTGTGGAACGCCCAACAATGCGTGAGGTTGTGCAAATCCTGACCGAGCTTCCAAAGACACCCAGCTCGAAACAGGGAGACTTAACTGTCACAGAGTCCCCTCCACCACCAGCCTCCTCTGCTTCAGAGTCTACCACCACAGCTCCTACGGAAACAAAAGAACATCAGCAGTTACCACCTCAATCACCACCACCTGATCTTCTTAGCATTTGAGTTGTTCTACTGGATTGGGGAGTGCTTGTTTTAAATTTCCATGAGTTGGGTTAACTTTGTTCTCATGTTTTTCTTTTTTAGTTTATCTGTCCTGGTTTGATTGGGGGCAGGGGGCAGGGGGCCTTACTCTGACTTTAAGGTGGTGTCAATGTTTGAAGTTTTTTTTTGTGTACAGTAGGATTGGTGGGGTTTTTGCTTTATATAAATTATCTTTCATCATTTGCTGTAGCAGTTTTATGTTTTTATTAAGCTGCTGTTACGTCATTGAGATGAAGTATAAAATTAGAGCCTCAGTGTGGAGTAAATATTGGATGCAATAGTTACACCATACCAGCTGTTGGTGTAACCGTCCAATGTTAAATAAACAAGTGCAGAGGAAGATTCTATTTATTTATTTTACATGAGTGGTTATGGAAACATGAAATGATGTGTAAAACAGTATCGTTTTGAAAAATAACACTTATGCTATAAGTGGGAGTTATTCAAACTGAGTATAGAAAGGTAGTTAGTTGAATGAGTGGGAGTTATTTTTTTTATTTGATAAGTTTTTTTTGAACGATTATATTACGTGACAATGATAAGAGGGTATAACTATTACACTCATTATTTACTCCTCCGTGTGGTCATCGAGAAGAGACAGTCTATGACTGCCAGTGACGGGTGAGAGGTTTATTTTATTGAGAAATACTATGTAATTAAATTTGTAACTCAAATTTAAATTCCAAATGAAGGGAGATCATTAGATGAGTGGGTCTCATCAATTTTTTTAAATGAGACCCATTGATCCAATGATTCCCCTTCATTTAGAATGTAAATTTGGGTTACATATCATTGCTCTATTTTATTTTGTAGAATTGAATTGGTACTCCCGGCCAAAGCATTTTTTTTTATTTAACTATGGTTCAATGGTGATTGTTATTAAAATCGTTACGTATAGTTAGAAGTTAAATATGATTAAAAATCCTCTTGTCCAGAAAGACAAATCATTAGATCCCCCAATAATTTAGACGGTAGTTGTGTGTTTATATCGATGCTTGCCCTGGACTGTGGACTGTGGACTGTGGACTGGGGGAGTGGGTAGACCAGAGTGCAGTGTGCGGTGCCTTTCAAACTCAATTACCAAGACAGGGTGGTTCAGTAATGGAGAGACTAAAAACACCCTTGGCTGCTGGATCTTGAATTGAATGCAACTGTTGGCTGTTGCCGTAAGTCAAGGAGTGCTAGTTTGCCTTTGAAAGAAGTAAACAACTCTCTCCTCATTTAAAACCCAATTATTTATTTTTGTGAACCTTTTAGACCCGCCACAATAAATCCAGTGGGTGTGGAGGATGAACAATGAGGATCTCAATTTTTTGGTCTGCAGCTTTGGAGGCATATTCAATTTCCGTGGACCCCACTTGTTATGTTTGCCATTTGTCATTTGGCATAAAAAAATGCTATATTTATCAAATAATTTTACTAAAATTTTATCCTAAATGATATGGTACAATTTTCGTCATTGAATATTAATGAGACTTATTTATCTAATGATAAAAAACTATATCATATCATTTGAAATGAAACTTCAATAAAAAAATTTGATAAACATAATAACATTTGCCATTTGCCATTTGCCATTTGCCATTTGCCATTTGCCATGCATGATTCACCTGTAAGGAAGGCAAGAGCTGGTTACGAGGCAAGTGAGATTGTCCTATTTGATTGTTGGGCTTTGAGTCCTGAAATGGCCAATTTATTCACCTTATTACCCAAATTACCCCTCACATTAATGTTTCATTTAATAGGATGGATGAAAAATTCAGTAATACTGACCAAATTTTGGGACCAAATTAAGAGCCCAAATGACATGACAGCATATTATTTGAAGTCTTTATTGGGGCCCAAATGACATGGTACCAAATTAAGACTCACTTGTATAAAAATAAAAAGAGTGAAGGAAATCCGAATTTTTTAAATTTATGCATCATACTTCCGAGAGTAAAAACAAAAATTAAAAATTTCAGTCTCATCCCTTCTAGTTTATCATATTTTCAACGACAACTCATCTATTATTCAAGACATCATTAACACCATTTTTAGTTTATATTTAAATATCACTGGCACCCCCTCCTATTAAACCATCATTTCTAATAATAAAAAGGAAAATGCTATTTGGACCTAAAAATCTGACATAATTTGCTGACCTAATGACATGGCTTCATTGGGACCATTGGATTAACACCAAGTTCCAATGTTTGATGGAACCCACAGTCAATCCAAAGGTCATAGTGAATTAGGTCAGTAAATTGGTCCCAATAGCATTGCTCTAATAAAAAACATCTAAAATACTAACATTATCTTTCTACATAAAATTCGAGTCAATTAAAATTTATTTTTTTACATATTAAAATTCGAGCTGATTAAAATTTAATTCGAGTTGATTAAATTTTAATTTTTTTACGTATTAAAATTCGAGCTGATTTGAGCTCAACCTGAACTTTAGTGCCGATTAAAATTTGATTCGAATCAAATAATATTTATATTTTTTTACTTATTAAAAATTCGTGTCAATTGAAATTCGATTCAAGTTAACTAAAATTTATTTTTTACGTATTAAAATTTGAGTCGATCAAAATTTATGTTTTGTAGTATTAAAATTCAGACTAATTAAAATTCAATACGAGTTCATTAAATTTTGATTTGAGCTGATTAAAAATTTGATCGATTCAAATCGAATTTTAATCGGTCCGAATTTTAATATATAAAAAATTTCATAAAACAGAAGGGGTCTCATTGAAGATATGTCTATCTTGAAGGAATGTGAATGAAGTTTTTTCTAAAATATATCATGGATAATTTAGTAAAATTTTATTGTAGTTAAGGCTTTTAATATGATAAAGAGTGTTAGTGACAATTAAAATAATATAGAGAGTGTAGTTAAAGATATAATAAATTAAAATAGGTGTGACTAAACTTTTTCTAAAAAAAATTTCTTGGTTGGTCAATACCAGCTAGCAGAAAAGGATATGTATGCGATTTCAATTAGTTATGCAAAAGTGGTCTCGGTTGGTGGTCAGTAATTGCGCTTCCTTGGTTAGAAGTTAGAACACGACAAAGGTCAACGTGGCACTGTTCCTTGTTGTGTGTTATCTATATAATAAAACACATAATAATTTGAATTTTTATCTCTTACATATTTTTTCCTTAAAAACATCATATTACTCATTTTTATCACATATTTAATCATTTACATATTTTTCCCTTAAAAATATTATATCACTCATTTCTATCATATATGTTTAATCATTTAATATTTGATTAATTTGTAATTAATATAATTTTTATTTTAAACATTATCCATATACGATAGCATACACATGTTAAAAAAATTTAATATAGTGAGATCGATTTTTTGGGCGCTCAAATTTTATATTTTATCGTGCCTTCAGACACGAGTTATGACTAGTGTATGTATAAGAGAGTAATATTTGTGCTTACAAAATTATTTATTAAATTTAATAAATAAATTTGGACATCATAGTTTTATCCAATTTAAAAATACAATGTTGGTGATGGTAAATTTTGATTTGATAAGTCAAAACAACAATGTTACTTTAACTAATATTTTTTGTCAAATTTTCTATTCTAAGTGATGTGACACATTTTTTATCATCAAATAAGTGGATCTCATTAATATTTAATGATAAAGATTGTGTCTGCATCACTTGAGATTGGTTGTAATAGTGACACCATATCATTATTGATATGTGGTATCACCATTCGATAATAAACTTAAAAATGGATAAGGTAAACCCCACTTGAGTGGTTATTAAATGACATGACATGATAATTACTACTCCCTCCGTTCCTAAATAAGTGACGTTTAAGGTTTTTGCACAAGGATTAAGGAAGCTATTAAATAGCTCTAATATGAGTAAAAAATAATTATACAAGACTAAAATACCTTTATTCAATACGTATTGGGAAAGAAATGAATATGAAAGACACTTAGTCTACACCTAATCTGATGCATTGAAAAGTTAAGGGTAAATTTGAAAGAAAAAATATTAATTGTGCTTTGGTTTCATTAAACGACAGATATTATGGAACAAAAAAAATTGTGTAAAACGACAGATATTTAGGAACGGAGGGATTATAATATGTGAGATTCACCTATTTATTTATTAAATTTTTATTGAATGGTGATACCACATAACAATAATGACGTAGTATCACCGTTACACCCAATATTTTTTTTGAAAAGTTGGTAAGAAATTTGGTAAGCATAATAAGAAGTCAAAAATTGATCGATTTTTTTTTTATTTTTGATGACTTGGCACCCCCTATAACCTCTAGATCTTAGAACAACTCTAACTCACTCTCTATTTTCTTTTTTTTTTTAGCTATTTTAGCTAGTCAAACACTAAAAACACTCTCCAACTCATTCTCTATCCCACTTTTTATTTCATATTTCACCCAAATGACTTTCTAAATTTGGAGAGCCATTTAGTCTCTCCAAATTCTCTCTCTACCTCTTTTTTTCTTTATCTCTCTTTATATATATTGTAATTCCATTTAAATTATTGAAAATTAATGAAAATTGGGTGAAATAGTTAATTAAAATAGATAGCGTTATTAGAATAAATTTATAAAAGTGATTACCTAAGATAGAGAATGTAATATTTAAATATATTTTAAGTAATCATTTTAGAGATCTGGGTTAAAGGTACTCTTACATTTGGTCTGAGGTTGGTTTAGGTGCATTCAGTTGATTGAGTGACTGATCAAAAAAAATATTATTAAGTACTAGCATCAAACAAATTATTTTTTACAATCATTATTTTTAATTTTATTCGCAATAAAATATTAATTTTATGATCAATAATTAATAATAAATTTGATTTTGTCCACTTTGAATGTTAAAGTGTTTGGAAATATTCGGAATGGGAACTTGTGTTCCTGTCATAATTAATTTTGATGAAAAGCAGTGGTTTGGCTGTTTTCCTATACAAAATTAATTGCTTGGAGACGCAAAGAATGTTTTTTGCTTGTTAGCTGTAGTTGTAGTACGCTATGGAACTGTTGAGCTTTCACAGATATGGATGGGAAGGGTCCAGTTGTGCCCGAAGGATGAAACAAGAGTGTAATGGTGGTGCAATTGTTGTTTCCTTTTTTATTGATTATAAATCAGTAACTTGTTTCTCCAAACAAAAATAAATAAATAAATAAAAACTCGTGCCTCTTGATTTTGGTCAAAATAATATGGTGATTTTGTCATATTTTAACAATTATGTAGTGATCTCTTATTTTTAAAAGTCGGAGGTACGATAAATAATTCGTACTTAAAGACACGATACAACATAAAATTCGAGCGTCTAAAAAATCGACTCTATATCAATTGTAAATAATTTTTTTTTTCTTTTTCTAGAACTTACGTGATTAGAAATTAAATTATACTCATTATTTTTTGAAAAAAAAGTGATAATTTTTTTTTTCAAAATAAATTACCTTAAAAAAATATTAATATGTGTACACTATCATATATGAACAATATCTGAAATAAAAAATTATATCGAACCAATTTGTAATAAAAATGAGTGATGTAATAGTAATCTAGCACGGACTCGGGGCCGTCCCTCTAACTATTCGTGTTGTTTTTTTGTGAAAACAATGGTGAATTAGAGCTTTTTATTCTTTTCTACTTGCAATTTGAAAGGTTAAACTAATTTTCTTAGGTTAAAAATACTCTTAAAGTACTTTTGCTAAACAATAGTATACTTTGGTCAAGAAAAACACAAATTTGTTTGACTAATATTATGAAGAAGTCATTTATATTCAACTTCGAATAAAACATATACATACATATACAATTGCATAATAGCGTATAAATGATTAATTCTAAAATAAATATAAAAAACCAAGATAAATAATAAGACTTGCTTTATTTAAAATTAAGTCTATAAAAAAGAATAAAAAAAACTTCAAAAAACTCTATGGAAAGTGATGATACCCAAAAATAATATCATAAGCAAATAAAATGAGATCTAGACAACGGGCTCTGAAAGAGCCTATAGATGAGGTCTATCCCTAGACTTTATGGTCAAACATCCATCTTTAGAAGAAAAGTCAAGGTCACTCGCATATATCTTAAGTTAAAGGAATCCAAATCAACCAAAAACGACTTCAAGTACAAGTGTCTAAGTCGTCCACGCTACATGACGAGGAGAATTAGCATCTCTAGCTCAGAAAAAGTGTTTGGATTGAACTCTCCTATTAACGAGCTGGCTAAAAGAACAGAATATCATTTTAGAGGAGTATGACCTCATAGTAGACTCTTCTAGAGATACGGAGGACCACAATAACAGAGAAAAGGAGCATCACCTGCTTTTTTTATGTAACCTATTCGTCCTGAAGTGGGTTCCGATCCTCTTCAAAACTTTTTCTTTCAACTTTTTTCTTAGCGGATTGTCCATCAATATCAGTTTAATGCATTATGTGTGATCTGAAAAAAAATTAAAATAAAATTGTATTGAAGGGGATTTGAGGGTGGCATATGATATTATTGAGTACTAGCATCTTTTACTAATGAATCTGAAGCCTATGCGCACCAACACTATAACTGTGATTGGCAGTTTATTTTTTGATAATGATTTTGCCCAGAAACTTTGCTTTATTTCATTTCATCACCTGAGAAAGAGGAAAAGTTAGTGTTTATTTCTGCTCTTTTTATGCGTCAATGGAATTCAAATCTTTACTGGGGCTTCATGTAAGCTTTTCTATGGACAGTTTCATTGGTGTCATGTTTTGAACTATAGACAGTTTCATTGGTGTCATGTTTTGAACTCTCTCTCAACACCCCCCCCCCCCCCCCCCCCCCCACACACACACACACACAAAAGCATAAATTTGGGTAATAAAGTTGAAATTACACTAAAGATATCGATCGTGTTGATTAAGATAAATATTTACATTGATAGATGAGCATAATCTATCTACATGATAATAATTTGAGATTTTTTTATGAACAGAAATGACATATACTATTGAATTTATAAATTTTATGCATATGGTTATAATTGACTCAAACATTCAAAACAGATAAAAGATTAATATTTATTCTCACAGGATATTGGCAGACCATGGATTTGCCCGACAGCTTGATTTTTTCGGGCGGGTCAAATCAGTGCATGGCCACGACCTCTTTGGGTCCATGGGCTTGCCCACGACTCGTCCGCCAGCCCGTTAAGTCGCCAATCTAACGGGTCAAACCATGAACCCAATGCCTCCCATAGGCCATAGTCTATATTACACAATACAGTTTCTGGTCAATGGCAAACTTAAACAAAAGAACATGAACCTTCTTAGAAGATGTAGGCTCTTAATTTATGTTTTATGAGCTAGTGTTAGTTTAAGTTTGTTGAGTCCCCTCAGGCTTAGGTGATTAGCGATAAGCAAATGAACGGCAGTTTTAGCAAATACATTTGACTGAAACCTAACCCCCACCCACCCACCAGACATCACCATATGAAATGTTTTATAGCAACAAATTGGAAACCATTTTTTAGCCTTTGTCTTAACTGGAAGAAGAGCTGCTTGAAATTTATGTCTGGTGAACCAACAAACATTGCCTGTTCTCTCACATCACTAAATGCCAGGTGATACTGATAGATTGGATGTCTTTTTCTTCTATTATCATGTGATCATTGAGACAATAATTAATGAATCATTGCTCATAGACTTATTTAGTATCAGCAAAAAAAAAAAAAATTTATTTTGGGAAGTTTATCTCACCAAAACAAGGGACAAATGGTTCTTATAAAAAGATGAGAGGAAAAATGTTTTTTGAGGGGAAAAAAGTTGGTAAAACAATCACAACCGCACACAACTGTGATAAGTAAAACCAAGACAAAGCTATGACTCGCTTTGTTCGTTTTATTTTAGTAGAAGAAGTAAATACGAGTTACAATTACTTATGACTAACAATATCAATGTGGAAAACACGCTGACGTAGAAAGGATTCCACAGTGCCCACAGTGCCAAAGAACATAGTATGGTATCCAACCTTTTGATTCCAATGAGCCCTAAAAGACTAAGAAAAGAGAACTGTTTTTTTCTAGCAAATCAACATCATCTTCAAAAGTTTATTATCCAAGAGTCTAACATTGATTCTTCTGCTTTAACTTAAATTATTTGGTTTGTCTTGTATCAGTCTTTAACCCTAAAGGACAAATCATTTTTCAGCAAAAGCATGTTAGAATCCATGGAAATAACAATTCCCCATTATAGTCCAAGTCTCCTTTGTGTTCCCCATTATCTTCTGTGGTCCCTTTCCTGTTGTTTCTCATTTGACATCTCAACAACTCTTAACGTAACTCCTTGAATACCACACATCAGCTCTTCCTAAAAGCTAATTACATTAAGTTTGAAGTTTGAATCTCTTATAAGACAACTTAGTTGATCCAATTATACAATTTGCACTTAATTGTGCATGTTTCAAATTTATAGATCAACCATGACTACAAGGATGTGTAGTTAGGACGGTTTGTTGTTATCCCCGAAAGGTTAATTTACATTATAAATTCATCTTAAACTCGTTACTTTGTTCTTTTTTGTGTCATGTTGGTGACAGCTTATAACTCACACCCCTCCCCCCCTCCCCCCCACACACACGCACTACCCCGGCCCAAAAAAAAAAATGTTTAAGGCAGAGTGAGTTAGTTCAATCTGTAAAGTTCTTTAAATAATTGTACCCGAGATTAATGTTTGAATGGACTTGATTATATCTCAACAAAAGCTCTCATCAACTCAGTTTTATCTCATCAGAAGCTCCATTCAGTAAGTTATGGCTGCCCCCAAACAAATTAATCTATCCGTTGCATAAGATTCTCTCTTAATACAAAACACGAACATTGGTGATTCTTGATTTTCGGACTATTATTGAAACTATAACCGTTAGAAATTAGGGATAACAATTTTTTACCCAACATATTTCCACGAACATAACACCGTTAATAAACAAGTCAGATTCGGTTTACGTGGTCTAACACGATCAATTAAATGAATAGGGTTAAGTTTTTAACTATTACTCAAAGCACACCCAAAATGATACAATTCAAATACAATCAGACACGACTTGATTTTAATTTCCGAGGAAAAAATAAAAAACGACAATTGTTTGTGGAATTTGTTTTTTATAATGAGACTGGTTCTCTTGCAGGAAAGAAGAAAGGCAATACAACATTGGATGCTTAATGTTCCTATGGCAGTCCACATGACAGCAAAAATCAATATCTTCCACTTTTTTCTCCATTGTTGGAGGCTTTATGCCTAGAGTCAACATGAATGGGGTAGAGTCTGGGAAAAAGAGGTTACCAATTATCTCAGTCAATTACGAGTGTGTCTGTATAAAATAGGTTTAATCTCACTCATGAACCACACTCATTAAAGCCCGTGGTCACCACAATTCAGGACCCATTTCGATCCTTTTTATCTTTGGTAGAGCCTGTTGTCCTTGATGAGCTTTATTTCTATATTACTTTTGAACCATTCAGTAACTTTCGCTAAGTAAAAAAAAATGTCAAAAAAAGAAAAAAAGAAAAAAGAAGAAAGAATGTTTAATTACTATGTTGCAGACATGATCTATATGCACACAAATGATACATTATACACTAAATTTGTAGGAAAGAAGCAAATCAGGATGGAAAAAAGAGAAAAAAAAAAACCAAAAAAACCTATCTATATCTATTTGCGAAAAAAAATTGATTTTTGATTTTATCTATGATTATTATAATAAAGTCAATTATACCCACCTATATACTTTCATCTTTTTTTTTTACTCCTATTTGATTTTCAACTTATTTTAGACTCTTTTATAAAGACTTTTAAATTCCTTTGAACTTATTTATTAGGAGTACAGTTACATACAATCTTCTATATCTATATGAAAAAATAACATGTATAGGATTTGATTGAATTTTACGGTCAAATATGTTATATTTTATTTTTTAGTATGCAATAATATTATAAGCGATCTAATCAATCTATTTAACAAAATAAAAATTAATAATTCTATAATATAATAAGATGTGTAAATGTCTAAAAGGGTCGTAGAGATACCTAAATAAATGATAGATTAGATATTTAAAGACTTATAGAATAAAGTAATAATTAAATTTAATAATAATTAAAATACAAATTAATTATTCAACACCTAATTTATTATTTAATTTAATTACACATATACTTCACGTTTTTTTATAAAAAGTATTATTTAAATTTATTTACATCGTGCATTGCAAGTAATTAAAAAAAACACAAATAAAAAAAAATCTCAGAGACATTATTGAGCAATATTTAAGAGATTACACTAGTATTTTTCATTTGTAGTGCTAATTCATGTTTTCGTATTTCATTTTCTCATTAACATGACTCGGAAGGATCTAAACAGAGATCATAGATAAGGAACAACGTTTTTTTTTTGGGTGGACAATGTTGAGAGAAGGCAATTAGTAAGCATTTGGGATGCCATAGCCTTAAAAAAAAAAAAAAAAAAAAACAGATATTATGATTTGCTTGGAAGAACTACAGAATACTAAATTGGTTGGTTACATTACATATCAGACCTTTATTAATCATTCCAAGGTCTGTGGTTGAAACACCAGTGATGGGCCATTTCAATTATAAAAGAAGAAGGGAGGTGGGGGGGAAGAAGACACTTGAGGTGATGTGGGAAAAGCCAAAAAAGGAGGGAGAAATGACTCTGCCTTTCATTTTCAAAGCTTTTGAAAATTCAACACAACCAGAGTGGTGGGACACACTTAAAATGGAGAACAGAGCATATGATACATGTAAGGCATCGAAAGTAACTTTTCAGTACCGGAAAGAATCCAATAAAAATATTTATACAACTCATACAGATTAAGTTATTATTATTTGATCATTGTGATAATGCAAAATTAATAGAAGAATGTAACAAATGAGAAGAGTGCCCAAAAAATTACGATAATTTGAAGACTTACTAACCGTTCTTGTTTTCACTCATACAACTTGTTTTCGGATTCTCAACTTTTTTGTGTACAAGACCCTAATTTAGCTAAAGATGTAGCCAGAATTGTGGGGGTGAGAATAAGAGTGCCTTAATTTCAAGGTAGTTCAAGTAGTAACATAAAAGAACTGTAAATTTAGACGTCTTGAGTTCGAATCTTGACAATTCATTGGGGTAGATCATGAGAGGTTTATCTTTCATGTATACTCTAGTTTCGGTATAGATAATCTGTCTTTGATCAAACCAGAAAAAGAATTAATTGAGATAAATGTAAATTATTCTGAACATTGTTGATCATTGAACTAGAAAAAAAAAAAAAGAAAAAAAGAAGAAGGAGAATAAGAGTGGCCTTGGCTAGTCATTGAGAGGGGTGGGGAACAGGGTAGGGCTAGTGCCTATTGGCCTTTAATCATGTAATAGGTGTGGAACAGGGGCATCACGAGCTGCTCTCCTCTATCATTGTTCTACCAAGATTTGCTTACAGGCTTGGCAATAATGAGTCAAAGGTTCACAGCTTAAGTACATGTTTTCTCATCATATGGTTTGTCTATATGCCACCCACCAAAAACAAGCACAGTTGCTCACACCGACGAACATTAAGGACTGTACTAGCAAGCAAACACAGTGCCATAGCTATGTAATATGAGCAAGTACGATGAGACAACATAGACTTATCTGTAATCAATTACCAGTACTTTTCTGTCTTGATTCTCACCATATCTTATAATACATTTATAAATAGAAGCATGTTTTCCAAATACATACTGTTCATGTAAAGTAAGTTTAAATTACTATATCAATGAATGAAATAACGATTTAAAAAAATGATCATTTCGTCAAAAAAAACTATAACTATATGACTTGATGTGACATTACATTAGGTTGGGCCAAGACCGATATGATTAAGCACGAGAAGAAGACATTTAATCTATGGGGCTATCTTACTTTTCTATTTGGATAAACCCAATATAAATCACGATCATAGTAATGCGAAATTCAAATTAATATCTGCTGCTATCCTTTTTTTTTTTTTTTTGGAAGCAAATATCTGCTGCCATTCATTACTATTTTTTTTTTGTGGCAAATTTGACTTTATGCTTGCGGCCTACTTGCCGTTCAGCTTGCACATGGAGGTAGTCGATTTACCGTGTTTGAAAAAATGGGTCGGCAAAAAAGCCTGCAACGCTTGGGCTAGTCCGTAGGCCCACTGATATTTCATGGGGAAACTGGAAGGGGGTACACCAAATTAGACTTAATTGTAAAAAAGTACACAGAAAAAAATGTTGGATAATTAAGTCTTTAATTTTGATACTTATTTGTATCTAAGTACATTATTTGAATTTTATTGATTTTTTTGTGACATTTTTGTCCTCCATTGATCCATGTGTATTTTCTTTGGAAAGTGGTGCATTAAACATCTCCTACTTTTATGGGAAAGTGGTGCATTAAATTCGTGTATATACTTGTTTGAATATATATACAAATTCAAACAAGTATATATATATACACACACACACACATATATATATATACACGAATTTTTATATATATATATACACATATAATTTATATATATATATATATATATATATATATATATATATATATATATATATAAATTCGTATATATACGTATATAATTTATATATATATAAATTCGTATATATGTATATAAATTCGTATATAAGTATATATATATATATATATATATATATATATATATATATATATATTCGTACACACATATACATATATACATATATAAATTCGTGTATATGTATATATATATATATATATATATATATATATATATATATATATAGACACACACACACACACACACATATATATACATATATATATATGAGAAGTTTAATATTCTATATTTGTATATCCTCCCTTGATTCATGCGAATTTTTTTTAGAACTTTAATATTCTATTTTTGTATATCCTCCCTTAATTCATGCGAATTTTTTTTGGAAAATGATTTTATTTTCAAATTATATTTAATACACCTTTATTCATGCGGTTTTTTTTTTGGAAAGTAATTTTATTTTCAAATTAATTTAATATCCGAAATAGTATAATAGTGTAACAATAACAGTGTAACAATAAAAGTGTAACAGTGTAACAATAAAAGTGTAACAATAACAGTGTAACAGTTATTGTTATACTATTACACTTTTATTGTCACACTTTGTGCATGTGGTAATAAATTATAAACGGAGATGGACTGTTTTGAATGAAATTATGTGAAAATATATGTTTAACAAAATGTAATAGTACAATATTTTGTGTATATAGCTTGTTACACTGTTATTGTTGCACTGTTACACTTTTATTGTTACACTGTTATTGTTACACTATTACACTATTCCGGATATTAAATTAATTTGAAAATAAAACCACTTTAAAAAAAAAAAAAACGCATGAATCAAGGTGCATTAAATATAATTTGCAAACAAAATCACTTTCCAAAAAAAATTCGCATGAATCAAGGGAGGACATACAAATATAGAATATTAAAGTTCCAAAAAAAATTCGCATGAATCAAGGGAGGATATACAAATATAGAATATTAAACTTCTCATATATATATATACACGAATTTATATATATATAAATTCAAACAAGTATATATATATATATGAATTTATATACGTATACATACATATTTATATATATATATATATATGTGAATTTATATACATATATATACATATTTATATATATATAAATTCAAACAAGTATATATATATATGAATTTATATACCTATATATACATATTTATATATATATATAAATTATATACGTATATATATATATATATATATATATATATATATATATATATATATATATATATATATATATATGAATCAAGGTGCATTAAATATAAGAGATTTTGAATTGTTAATACACATGAATCAAGGTGCATTAAAGATAAGAGATTTTGAATTAAATGACCTTAAAGGGGGTATTTAGGTCTTTGTATAAGACATTTTTTAATGTATACTTTTTGCCAAATAACTCTAATTAGGTGTACCGGCTTCCAAAAACCCCATATTTCATTTGGTCATTTGCCGGCCCATTTCCCATTAGTAGATCATTAATTTTAGGAAAAATTGGAAAGGGGTACACCAAATTGGAGTTAATTGTAAAAAAGTATACGGAAAAAAATATAAGGTAAAAAAGTCTTTAATTTTGACACTTATTTGTTTTCAAATACATTATTTGAAATTTTCATATTTTCTTCTGACCTTTATATCCTCCCTTGATCCATGCGTATTTTTTTGTGGAAAGTGGTGCATTAAACATCTCCTAGTTTTATGGGAGAACTTTAATATTCCGTATTTTTATGTCCTTCCTTCATTTATGAGTATTTGTTTTTGGAAAGTAGTTTTGTTTTCAAATTATATTTAATGCACCTTGATTCATGCATATATTTTTTTTTGAAAAGTGGTTTTATTTTCAAATTATATTCATATCTGACTTCCATAACAGTGTAACAATAACAGTATAACAAAATATTTACACAAAATATTGTACTATTACATTTTGCCAAACATATATTTTCATATAATTTCATTTAAAACAGTTCATCTCTGTTTTGAATTTGTTACCACATTCACAAAACCACTGAACACTGTTTTTGTTACAGTGTATTGTTACACTGTCTTTGTTACAGTATATTGTTACACTTTTTTTGTTACACTATTACTTAATGAATTTGTTATGTTTTTGTTATAGTTTCAATAATTTTATATTTCAAATTATATAAAAAAATAATTAATAAATTTGGAAATTCAAACAAAGTGATATATCGTAAAATAAACAGAATATTAAAATTTTCCCATAGAACTAGGATATATTTAATGTATAAATATAATTTGAAAATAAAATCAATTTCCAAAAAAAAAAATACGCATGAATCAAGGTGCATTAGAGATTTCGAATTAAATGACCCTAAATTTCAGCCCTTAAGATAAATGTCTTATTACAGTTTTTAGGAAAGAAAATTTTAGAAAATGGACATTTACGCCTTTGTATCTCAACTGTGTACTTTTTTTCAAAATATTTTGTTCTGTGTACTTTTTTATAATTATATCTAATTTAGTGTACCGACTTCCAAAGGACCCTATGTTCTTTGACGAGCTATCCATCAAGTCAATTTTAAATTTTAATGAGCATATTTTGTCCAACTTCTTCAATTTTTTCAAAATCATTGTTTAGAGTTGTATCTAGCCAATGACGTGGGTCAGAGGCCTATGTGTTACTTCTATATAAAAAACATAGTTTTAAAAATCGGCTCAGACGTCAACTCGAAAAAAGAATTGGGCCAATGGATTACTGGTTCAATCATTAGATTATTGGTCGAACCTGTCAAATAATAAAAAAATAATTATAAATAGGTTAAAAAATTACAATAATTATGAAAATAGTATGCTTAATGTATATTAGATCAAACAAAAACTCTAAACGCATCAAATATGTATCCAATATTAAATAAATAATATGAATGATTCAATATTTAACCTCTACATTCAAGCATTTGCATTACAATTTACAACTATACAAAGGCTTTTTTTTTTAAAAAAAATTTGCTCTTAAACAATTGCCATTTGATGCATTTATGTAAGTTTTTTCGATTCTAAAGTTCCAACACTTCCAAAGTTCTAACACCTAATAACACAATCAACTACAAAGTTACAAATACAAATCAACTACAAAATTACAAATACAAATCAACTAATAGCATAATATAAGAGCCGAATGAATTTTCAAATCAAGTAATAGCACAATTACAAATATACTATAATTGCAGACTATCGAGTATCTAGAATTGCTTTTTCTATGGGTTAATCTTACTATTTCTCTGTTGAAGTCATCAAAGAACATCTAATAATCATATCAATATGACTTTTTATAGAAATAAGCCTTCATTGTGCTCACTGAACTTCACCAAAATCAAACCTACCAAGAACTGAAGACCTTACCCCACCCAGAACAGTAACAACTAGATCAACGAGAAGTCAACCAACAACTACCAACCAAACAGCCTCATATGGGATTGGGGGGGGGGGGGGGGGGAGAGAGAGAGAGAGAGAGAGAGAAACGTAATACCTGAGACTGAGAGAATATGATGAAAATCTGTTGTGGCCTGTGAGTCGAAGTCTTGAAGATCTATTGCTTGAGTCTTGAGAAGAACTGATTCGAAGAGATGAATGAATATGAGATTCTGAGTACTTCGATTTTGATAATCGATACTCGATAGTTCACTCGAGTTGAGTGATTAGTGATGTGCTACTAAGGCCTGAGTTGAGTACAGAGCGAGCAGAGAGAGAGAGAGAGAGGGAGAGAGAGAGAGTAGAGGGCAATCGTTGCTCGTTGCTAAACTAGAGCAGAGGGCAAGAAAATGAATTTTTGGGCAAAAATGCCCTAAAACTTCATTTTTATAGCTTTCAAACTAAACCGTCCAATTTGGTCTAAACCGGTCGGGTCAGTGGGTTTGTTACAAAACTGTCCGATTTAGCGGGTTCTTACCGGTTCCTTTGCTCAAACGATCTGACAGCTAAACCGGCCCGGTTCCAACTCCAGCTCACAGTGTCAACCCGTCGGGCTAGGTCGGGTTTTAAAACACTGATAAAAAGGGTAATAAAGCGGGTCAACTCATCAAGCTTAACGGGTTAAAATTTCAAGGTTTTTGAAGCTACAACATAAGATAATTATTTATTAAATTTTTTTTTTCTAATAAATATTTAAAAAAAAAGTCCATTTAATAGTGAAAAAGATTGTTATAATATTGAATACACTCTTCTGTGATGAGAATGTTTCACCATTAACAAAAGTATTTTCTTGTCAAAATTTAATCTTCAAAAAGAGAATTCATCCCCCCTCCCCCCCCCCCCCCAAAAAAAAAAATCAAAATAGGCATTTAGGAAAAGATTTAAAATTCAAAAAATTCCCTCCACTGATTTCATCATCTCAGAAAAGAGGGTTTTATAGAAACATGTTCATATTCTACAACGGCAAAAGTACAATTTCAAGAACATAGTGTAACATTACAGTATAACAATATGCTGGACACTATTCTATTAGTCACACTGTAATAAATAATATGCATTTACAATACATGATTCCTTCACAAATTAAATGATATGCTTCACACAGTGACATCACAATGTGACAACAAAATAATGAGTTGGTTGTACCCAATACTGTTTGTCCCACTGTAACAAATATTGTATTATAGTGTACAATATACTGGACACTAACGAAAGGCACTACCATTGATTAACAACAACCGCTGATTAACATCAAACAATAATATGAAAAAAATTATTTGTTGATGTTAAATTCTACGCATTTGAAATCAACAGGTCATTTCATTAATATAGAACATATATATCCAAACATAATGTTGTTATTCGATAATCACAAATCTGTTGAGATGTCTATGAAAACAATACTTTTAAAAATATCTGAATATGATTTCTTGAATAAAACGATAAAAATTACAGTGATAATAGATGATGATATTGTTGATTGATGAAAAAAATTGATAATGGATTAGATGGAAAAATAGACGTTGAATAGGAAAAAAAATGTACGTTCAAAATTTAAATGTCCTCGTCCATTAAAATAAAAATTTGTTGATTTAATAAAATCAAATCCCACAAATAAGGTAAATTTTTTTCTAAAAGCACTGTCCATGAATTATGGAAAAGGATATTTAAGTAAAAGAAATATTTAAAAATTTGTCAATAAGTACCTAAATGAAAACATTTACCTACAATAGAGTTTCTGCATGATATTTTACCACAAATATGTAGTTTATATAATACCTATCCACAATTTTCTGTAAAATTAAGGGTAATTTGGAGACCGGTCCTCATATACGGACTTATTCAGACTTAAGTCCGCTAAGAAAACTTATTTGTTACGAATTCCGTTTTTTGTCAATTTTACCAGACTATCCATTCCCTTCAGAAATGAAGTAAAACTAAAAATTAAAAACTCCTAAATTTTAGGAGTTTGATGAACATTAAAATTTTTTCTCTCTCATATTTATCTATATCCATATATAGGTTAGGACTATGATGATGTTTGATAAAATTGAAAACTGAAGTCTGAAAAACTGAAAGCTGAATGCTGAATTTGTGGACTGTTTGGTATCCACTGAAATTTAAGTACTGAATTGAACTAAACTGTTTGATAACTATACAGAGCTGACGTCTGAAAATAAATTAATTTTCAGTTTTACCCTTCCACTATTTAATTTGAAAATATTTATAAAATATATCATAACATAAATCATAATCACTATTATTATATTGTAGTCTACATTTAACAAATATTGGATCAAAATAAATAAATAAATAACATCTGAAAAACACAATAAGTGAACAATAACAAATTGAATAACATAATAAATGAACAATAATATCTGATAAAAAAAAAGAACAATAACTAATAAATAATCATATAATATTGAAATATATATAATAAATTATATTTCATTAACAATATGTGTGTGTGTGTGTGTGTGTGTGCAGTCCATGTGTGTAACTATGTGTGTGTGCAATGCATATGTTTGTGTGTGTGCAGTGCGTGCGTTTGTGTGTGTAATTATAATTATGTATGTATATTTTTGTTACAGAAAACAAGAGAAAGAAAAAAAAAGAAGAGATCGACAAGGAGAATATATAGGTTAGGGGTTTTGGAGAGAGGACTAATTAGAGTTTTAATAGGATTGTAAAATATTTCGGGGTATAATTGTCATATTGTAAATATTATTAAAGATAATTTTGCTGAGCGCTTTCAGCTTTCAGAATTAAGTAAGGGATCTCCTACTTAATATTGTAACCTATTTTTAAGGAGCACTTAACATATTAAGAGAGTTTAAATTTTAGTTATCAAACGGGCTTAATTAATAAGTGCTGAATACATTTATTTTAAGTGCTGAATTTGGGTTAACAAACACACCCTATATCTCTCTCTTATATATATATATATATATATAGTAACATTAAAAATAAAAAATAGTAACATTCAAATATAAAAAAAAAGTATCATTTAAACACAAAAAATAGTATCATTTAAAAATAAAAAATAGTAATATTGTATATAAATATTTGAAAAAATAATAGTAACATACTCAATAAAAAATAGTAACATTTAATATTGATATTTCAGAAAAATAGTAATATTTAATATTAAAAACAAAAAATAGCAACATTCAAACACAAAAAATATTACAATTTAAACAAAAAAAAAGTACCATTTAAACACAAAAAACATAGTAACATTCAAAAAATAAAAAATAGTAACATTGTATATTAATATTTGAAAAAAAACAATAGTAACATACTCAACAAAAAATAGTAACATTGAATATTGATATTTTCAAAAAAATATTAACATTTAATATTAATAGTAACATGCTTATCAAAAAAAAAAATAGTAACATAGAAAAAAATTTGTACTGGTACAACGTCATCTTCTTCACAAAAATACACAACCAACTAAATCGAAATCTCGCCGATCATCCAAAAAAGTAGTAACATGCGCAAAAAAAAATAGTAGCATGAGCAAAAAAAAAGTAGTAACATAGTATTTCAAGAATTAAAAAAATAGTAACATGCTTGAGGGCATTTCGTCGAACACCTTGTTGGTGGAGGGGAATACTCTGTTTCATGTGTTGATGGTGAAGTTGATAATCATATCCAATCCAATGATGAATCTGATTTGGGAAAAGGTGATTCATTAGAGGTTGGAAATTTTACTTTCCATGGTGAACCCCTCTTACAATTAGATGACATTGTTAAAAGCTGCTTGGGAGAAATTCTCGCTGATGAAATTCACCAAGAATTCTATGAGGAAGAAACTATGAGCTTTGAAGCATCGTTTTTCGACAAAGAATTTGAATCGGAAGTGTGATGAATACATCCAAGCACTTTTTTTTCTCAAATCAGATTCAGTTTTTATTGGTACTTCATGAACAGTTTTTTGAGTTTTTTCGATCATGGTGGTGGACTTTGATTTTCAATTTGATTAATGTGTAACATACGAATAATGAATAAGAATTTGAATTTCAAATATTATGGAAAGATTGTGACAAACAACTATTAGTGTAAAATCAGACAGTTATATCTTTCTTCCATATATATCTCAATGAACTAACCTTTGTGGCTTTCCATAATTGAACAAAACTAATACCGTTAGAGATATTTTTGAGATTAAAAAAAAAATGGACTTAAGTACCTACATATAAGTTTAAAAACGGACTTACCCCCAAATAAGTTTTCTTTCCGGACTCAAGTAATTATAAGTTAATATAGGAGGATTCAACCCCAATTTTCACTAAAATCTAAGCCTAAGGCTTCAATGGGCTTGAATGATGCATATAGGCCACAAAGGAGAGAGTGCCTTGGGCTCAAACGAATTTCCCCTGTTGATATTTTTTGGACAAATTACATTTTCACCCATTTAACTATGGATTTGTTTTCAATTTGTTTCTTGAACTATTGAATTTGTCACATGGCTCCCTAAATGACTTGAATTATTTCACTAACCCAAATGCAAACGTTGGCTATATTTTTGAATGAAAATTACTAACGTGTTAGGACAAGGTAAAAACCATCACATAGTTCACTGGTAAAATGATCTAACTTTTTGTCAAATTTATAATAGAAGTCAACAATTGAGGCGATGTGAAATTAATGACATAGTTGAGGGTTTATGGAAATAGGATTCTAGTCAATGAATCTTGAAACAAAACATTCCCCACAATAAACAAAGGAAACTAGACAATTTGATCAAAACAAAAAAAAATATTGTTTTGGCTAAGCAGTTATGGACGACTTGACGATTCCAAGTTGAATCAACTAATCCGATATATTTTCCACGTTCATAGGAGTATGTCTATGTTTTTGCTTTACGAATATGATATTTTTTTGGATATTTCTAATAATATCAAGTCTTATTCCTATTTTGACATTTTTCATTTCCGGAGTTATGACCCCAATTAATAAAGGACCAGAGAAACTTTCTAGTTATGAATCGGGTATAGAACCAATGGGCAACACTTGGTTCCAATTTCAAATTTTTTAAAATGTAAAAAACAAGAAAGTTTAGGGAACATTGAGAAAAAGGGTTATGGATGAGGGCGTCAAAATAAAATATATCTTTTTTTTGATAATTTTCGTCCAATATATTTATTTAATATTCTTAATAAGATCATCCACCAAGTAATCTTGACACTGATTATTATGGCTAATGATGCCCCAAGGTTACTCCTCAAGAGTGCCATAAAATTTATATATGGGGTAGATGTGACCTCAAGTGCAAGGCTCGCACCATGCAAAACATTGTTGTTTTCTTTAGATTGACTTGTCCACAGACTCATTATTTATAAATGGGTTTTTTCGTAATTAACACACGAGACAGATGAGTGATCTATTTTTCAAAAAACATTGTATTAACTATTGAAGGCATCCAAATCCTCATTGGCAGCAAGTATTTGTCCAGAACTTTTAAAGACAGTGATGGGTTTCTAGGAGGAAAAAAAGGGCTTAATTGGTGGTGCTGTATATATATACTAGTTATTGTCTGTGCCTGAATGCACAGTGTAATAAAAAATGGTAAACAATAAACATATTTGTATTCATATCCAAAATCAAATTACAAACATAGAGAAGAAATAAATGAATTTAAGCATCGGTTTGTAGTGGGGGTGAGAGGTGGTAGGTGGCAGTGATGGTGGTAGGAAACAAGAGCTTTTCCCCAAAACCATTCCCCCTCAAAACTAATTTCCCCAACCCAGTCGGTTTTCAACTTAATTCCCAAACCCAGTCTTTTTTTAAAAATGTCATTTGGAATGACGTCTTCTCGCCTTAAAACGTCATTCCAAATGACGATTTTAATTTCAAATTTTTTGTATGAAAACGTCATTTGGAATGACGTTTTTAAAGTCGTCATTTGAAATGGCGTTTTTTAGCCTGGAAATGAAACGGACCGTTAACAGAGACGTTAAAAATATAAATGCCAGAAGACATCATTTGGAATGACGTTTTTAAAGACGTCATTCCAAATGACGTCTTCTTGCCAAATTTTTTTTTTTAACTTCTCTCATTCCAAATGATTTTGTCTTAGCCAAAATCACCACTAACTTGTAATAAAGTTTATAAAAAGCTAATAACTCCACCTTATATCTCACATCATGATTCACCAGAAAAAAAAAATTTAAATAAATTTTAGAATTAAATTCCTTTTTCATAATAAATATGAACTTATTTTATAATTGAAAATAAAATATAAAAGCATAATTTAATTTCATATTTTTCAATATAAAAACATATTTGTAAAACATATATTTAATAAAAACAGTTAAAAACGTGTGTTTTGAAAGCTCACTTTTATATCAAAAAATATGTAAACTCATGATTTACTAAGATGTTATAAAAAGAATCTCAATATTATAGTCTCACTTCTCATGTCATAAAAGCATATCAATCTGGAGGAGTTTTTCCCCAAACCAAGTAGGACCTAAAATTTTATTTCTCAAACTCAGCAATTTTTAAAAACGTCACTGTAAATGACGTTTTTTAAAACGTTTTTTTTTTAGAAATTTGTTGTGTATATGCTAAAAAAATTATGTATTATAATTTGATGGTATAAATGTTCATCGAACATTTATAGATGACCTACAAAAGTGCGAAAAACTTCAAAATATGGAAAAAGATACTTATACATTAAAACAAAACAACTTTATTACATGACACTATAAGAAATACAGTCCGTCAATATTTTGGTTGATATAGAAAACAACATAGAGGGTTGCCCAGTACACATAAACTCGATGGAATAAAAGTATCAGACGCATCATCACTTAAATCGGAATAATCTGAAAGTTCTGTATCTGAAACAAGTAACGGATCCTGCAAAATTTGCATCTCAGCATAATCTGGATCGAAATGCTCAATTTTTGCATGGTCGATTGCATGCAAACGATCAAGTCTACGCTGCATTTGATCATTTTCACGTTCAAGTCTTGCTATGATCTCGTTATGGTTGGTAGAGTTTTGTGGATTATATATATCAGCTGAACGTGCCTTCGGTACCATTAATCCATGCCAACGAAAGCATACTTCAAGCTCACAACATTTGTCATATAATTGTCGCCATCTTGGAGTGGGTTCTATACGAACACTCGAAGGCGGAGAGTCGGTCGCAGGCCCCACAAATACGTGTCCAACTTGACCGAATGAGTGATAAGGGTCGATGGGCTCATTACGGAACTCACGCTTTTGTCCATACCAAGTTACACCAGTAGAATCTGTGTAGGATTCAATTGAACGAACTACGTTTACACCACATGCTGCTCGGCCAGTCGAGTGTTGACATTCGTAGGGTGAAGATGAACTTTGTTGATCATTGCGTGATGGAGAACATTGGGTGGTTTGACTGGATTGCCTCTTAGAGGTGCGGCTAGACATATTTTTGTTATAATGTACACAATTAATAAAGATGGTTTATATAGACACGAAATACAAATATATATAAATTTGACAAGACAATTACTGGGTACAAGTAACATGACTTGACACAGGTTAAATAATGATATGACTCTACACTGATAAAGTAACGACACAACTCGTGAATACAAAAGGACTGACATGACTTGTCTGTAGACTGACGACACACTGATAAAGTACTGATATGACTACACACTAATAAATTAATGACATGAATTGTTACTAGACTGATTACAATGATAAAACAGGACTGACATGACTAATCAGTAGACTGACTACACTAACAAAGCAATGAAATAAGTTCAGAATGAAAAAGTAAAAACATAACAATTCAAATACAAATGATTGAATGACTTGACACTACACTGGTTAGAAAGTCTTGCTATCTCAGACCTGAACAAATGCAGACGGTTGTTAAGGTTCATCAGACATATAATCATCTGACATGTATTGTGCATTAGACAATATTTTGTTTTGCTCAACTAATGTCAACTCTCGTCCATGTGCAGTTCCCATCATGTCTTTTGCTTGTTGGAGCATATAATAACGAGACCTACGAACAAGCATTATATTATTTTCTCTTCGAACTTGTTTTACTGCTGATTCGTAGTCCTCTCTATTCCGGCGTTGCATTATTAGTGATCGTCTACGAGGCACTGGTATACCAAGTTCTCTTACTTGTGTAAATAGTTGTTCTGATTCTTTAACACGAAAAGCCCACTCTCGTCGCACTCCTGCATAATACTCTTTTGGATCGGAAAATCTCTCATTCTTGTAATCATCGTTCCGCTCTTGTAACAACCACACTCGTTCATGTCTGTGATTGTTAAAGCTCGTAGAGAAATTTGATGTAGACATAATGTTGTGTTTGTCATATCAATGGCAAAATGGTGTTTAAATAGCAGTGTCCCAAGCCTACTGTGTTAGACAGGTCATATCAGTCAATTGTGAAACAGTGTAGTGATCAGAGGTCATATATGGTATAGTCATTCAGCAGACTAGTGTATGGTCATTTCAGTCTTTGCCATTATTAAATGTGTGTTGTCACTTCAACACATGAAATGCAGCAACTCATTCAGGGTTTTGTAGTCACTTCAACACATGACATTAAGTAGTCACGAGTATTTAGTTTTTCTTCTTTAGCATTATGACAGAGCAGAAAATTGTCACTTCAAGACAGTGTTTATATTGATATGGTCAGTTGTTGGGAGATTTGTGTATTCACTATATATTCACAGTCTTTAAGCAAGTAAGTGAAGAAAAGTTATTTCCAATATGAATTATAGTGTTAGAACTCTATATGAAAATATGGGTTATCATTGGGCCTTAGAAGATGAGTTCTTTTATCCAATGAATCATCGTTTACGTTATTCTACCAGGGTCATACGAACCATGAGGGCCGAATTACAATATCGTATGACGGAGCGAGAAAATTTTATTGGAGATATGCAAACTTGCAATTTACGAAGGCCTCGACAAATTGCCATCCATATGCCAGTTGAGACACCTCAACAACTGGAGCGAGCATTGTATCGTTTTCGAGCTGAGAACAATCGCATGGCAATCCGTCTTAATCGTTACAACCTTCGTCGCATTGCACGAGAACGTGCTGAAGAAGGGTTAATGGAAGAAGCACGTATAAGTTTCCATCTAAGTGGAGAAGTTGGATGTATTTCTGATATCGAGATGTCCGACGAAGATGTTGACCCATGAAACATGTTGTGTGGAGAACTGTGATGTTAGTGTTGTGTGATAAACTGTGATGTTAGTGTTGCGTGATAAACTGTCAAGTCGGTATTGTTCGGACAAGTGTTAAGTTAGTGTTATGTTGTGTGGACAAGTGTTAAGGTAGTGATGTGGGAACAAGTGGTATGTTAGCATTTGTGAGTATAAATATTATTTTACTGTTTTGTGAACAAGTTGTATGTTAGTGTTGTTTTCTGAAGATCATGTTACTGTTGTGTTTATTTTTACATGTGAAATGTAATGTACGTGTAATGTTGAAGTGAGTTAAATTTGTTGTGTACCAGATTGATTATGTATGTGGCAACTTGATTGAAGAATACTATAACAAAACATGAACATGTAAGTGACAATCTATGTAGATAAGTAAATTTTTGTACAGTGTACATCAAAAAATAAGACAACGAATACATGAACATCATGTCCCACATGCAGGTGGTCGCCTACGTCGCTTCGGCTGCCTGCGAACCTCCTGCTCAGCATCCAGTGGTACAACCCGTGTCATCTGTGATACACCAACATCATCGTGATGATGTGCATGCTGTGCACGCCCTCTCCCTCGCCCCCGTCCCCGACCTTGTCGTCCACCTCTAACCCACGGTCCCGCTCGCACAAGACCTACACCTAAAACTGTAAGATCCTGTGTCACTCCCTCCTCATCTAACAAAGGATCTGATACGTGAGGCTGTCCAGATGAGGTAGGTATCGAAGCAACTACAGTCGGTGGCGGTGCCTGTGCTGATGTCGGTGTCAGTGTCGGTGTCGGTGCTGGTGTCGGTATCAATGTCGGTATCGTGATAGATGCCGTGGTCGGTGTCGAGCCATATGTCGGGGGCGATGTGGATCCATGTGCCGCTGCAGGTGCCAGTGTCGTAGTAGATGTCGGAGTCGGTGCTGGTGTCGATGCAACTGCTGCATCTGTCAGTGTATGGTCAAGTATAAATGAAGATGCTGGCTCCAATGTCGGTGGAAGTGTCGATGTAGGCGGATGTGTGGGAGTCGATGACTGAGGCAGCGCCGGTGCTGATGGTGATGCTGCTGCTGATGTCGGTAGCAGTGTCGATGTCGGTGCATGGGTGGGAATCGGGGCATGAGGCAGATCCGGTGCTGATGGTGATGCATGTGAGGCAGATCCGATGCTGCTGCTGATGTCGATAGCAGTGGCTCCGCAATTGCATGTTGCATTTGAAATGGTGTAACAGTACACATTCCTGCTTTGACCTGGTTGGGTCGCATAAATTCAATTGCTTCAGGTGAGTACTCCATACCATCATCTATGCAACGCTTTGCATGTTCACGTCCCTCACAAAAGTATTTTGCGAGCCGATAAAATATGAATTTCACACATGCAGTAATGGGAAGCATCCTAGCACCTTTCAATGCACCATTGAACACCTCAGAAATATTGGTTGTGGTTGTTCCATATCGCCGACCACCATCATGGGCAAGTGTCCACTGTTGTGCTGGAATATCATCTAACAACTTCCATGCCTCAGGGTCTATACTTTTAATTTCTTCCATTATCAAATTAAACTTGCGAATCTAATGTGCTGCCCCAGCCTTCCAAACTTGATCTTTCAAATACGTGTTCTTGTAATGTGTGTTGAAATTGCTTTGTACATGTCTAAGACAGAAACGATGATAAGCGTATGGTTCATTCCACCCAGAATCATGTTTCTTAACCGCTGAGATTATACATTTATGTCTATCTGAGATTAAGCATATACCAGCTCTATTCGGCACAACAGAGTGGCGTAGATGATATAGGAACCAACCCCAGCTTTCACTAGTCTCCTCATGAACAAAGGCAAATGCTAGAGGAAAAATCTTCTTCTTAGCGTCAATCCCAGTGGCAATAAGAAGCTTATGCTTATACTTGCCATTTACAAATGTGCCATCAATGCTGATTACAGGCCGACAATGAACAAACCCATCAATAAACGCTTTGAATGCCCAGAACATCTTTCCAAATATGTTGAATTCGGGAGCACAAGCCTCATATTGCCACTTTACAACTGTCCCAGGGTTGTATTTAACAAGAGCACCCATAAACTTCGGCAAAATGTTGTAGGAACAATCCCAATCACCGAAAACCTTGGCTATAGCCTTATTCTTCGCATTCCACGCCTTCTTGTACGTTATCAAATAGTGATACTATTTTCTCACCATTTCAATGATGACCGACATTGTTACATCAGGTGTAGCCCGAACCACACCCTCAATCCATTGAGAAATAAAACCTGCATCAACCTGACAGTGGTCCTGGTTCAACCTTGGGTAGAAACAAGTGTGCGGTGCCTGATATTTTGTGATTTCAAACATTCCATGTTTCGCCTTCAAAACCGCCCGTAACCTCCATTTGCATCCATATTGTACATACTTCTTACACCTCAAAACCCATCGTGTTTTGTTTGTATCAACAACAACATATTGTTGGTGATTCTTAGTTGAATACAATTTCACTGCCATCTCCAGCTCTTTTTTACTCTTGAACACCATACCCTTCGCCAGTTCTGGTCTTGTAGGATCCCATGTTTTAATTCCATGCAAAATGCACAAGCTATCAACTTCATCCTGAGTTCCCGATTCAACGTTTGA
Source organism: Ilex aquifolium (assembly GCA_951799425.1). Lineage (NCBI taxonomy): Eukaryota > Viridiplantae > Streptophyta > Magnoliopsida > Aquifoliales > Aquifoliaceae > Ilex > Ilex aquifolium. The sequence continues at coordinate 13,877,404 of OX637391.1, read as the reverse complement.
GAAAAATGTTGACTCCGGCTCATGCATAGGAACCTCACCATCATCCTCAATAGAATTATCTTCGGCATCATAATCATCATCATCAGAGTCATCACTCAATAAATCTTCTGCCAATTCTTCTTGTTCGTAGTAATCATTCTGGTCATTAGCACACATTCCTTCATATATATTATTATCAATCTGATGCACTACAAGTGCTTGGACAGGGTCCACTGGCGCCGGTGTCGGGGGTACTTCAATCATTGCCATCCCCTCGTTACCCAGTGTAGCACTGAATTCTTGCTGGGATGAGCATTCTGGAAAAGTACTAGGCCCTGTTTCAGACTGTGCATGTGTATATCGATTGTATTCTTCCATACACTGCATTGTTACAGAGGTGTAATAATTACCCACCATGGCAGGAGGGTCAAACACTGGGATATATGGTTGCTGGCTGAGCATGGAAGAGTATGAACCACCCTCAGGCCAACCTTCATTACTTCCGCCAATGTTATCTTCCCTAACTTCTTCGCTCACATACAAATCCACTTTGTTAACACCTTGATTGTCAAATACAACATCCACCATTGCCTCCACACCATCGTTGTCAACAACTTCTAGTGGAATATATGTAAAAATGTTAGATCCCAATGCAGTAGGAAACCTACATATAAGTTTTAGGTTGTATTTATTCCTATCTATCCCTGTCACTTCATGCAATCTATCCACCAATGCCGAATAAGTTGTGTCATGCGCAACCTTTATCACACGTTTATAACCATTATCGTATCGTAAAACATCATGGTTCTTGAATATGGTACCACCCCAATAAACCATCACAGAAGCACGTCTTCCAGCCATTCTTAACAATTCTACAATAAATACATCAAAAGTTAGTGTGTATACACAACCAAAACATTAAAATCAATGGGGCTTGTTCATGCTTTCATCGAAACTTTTGTTTGTTCATGCTTTCAAATGTATATAAACCGAGTAGCCCGTTCTATATTTCAATCACCCATTAACAAATCAGTGCTACACAAGTACATTTAAACATGCATTTCACAAGGCTCCAAGTTTAAATCCAACTCTTCGACAATGTATCAATCTAAGCATAATCCATTCACATTTCCACTTTTCAATTTCACAAGCTAACATCAATAATCAACCCATAACTTTCCACAAATTTTCAGAATAATTTCACAAACTATATACGTTCTAAAGAAATGCACCAATATTGCTCCGCCCCTAATTCTAAATGAACTCACGACCTTGCATAATGTATGCCTTCACAAAAAACTCTAAACCCTTTTTTGGTTAGAGAGTTTATGTTAAAACCACACATAGGAAAAAAAAAAAACACCAGTATAGTACAATAATCCAATCCATTCAAATACACTAATGCAAGGATGGAACCAAGATTTAAGTTTTAGAGGGAATGAAATTTTTTGGGAGCTGGCGGTTATTGAGGAAGATAGGAAGAAATCTACTTTATGAATCTCTTCATCAACTTTGCACCAAATTTCTTATACAACTCTATGGACAGCGTATTACCCAATTCATTAAGGATTTTACTATAAAGAGACAAACCAATACCAGGAAAGCCAACAATGCTCACTGATTTTGCAGAAGATCACCTTTAGCTGCCCCTAGAGCTATTGAAAGTCTATGCTTTGAATTCATCGTTACACAACTTATTTTTTATATCGAATTAGTAGAAGTTTTTAAAAATCGCTACCGAAAAAATAGAATTGGTTCTTCTTTCTTCCTTCCAGAAAGGGTGATATACCTAATTTATTTCTCTCAACACTTTCGATTAGCAGGTATCAAACTGGGTAATGACTCTTTTGTTCCTCGGATCATTATCTCATTATGTCAATTCTTGCTATTTTCATTGAAAAAATGAACAGTCCCCAAACTACTGAATTATTTTCCACCATATTATTGTAGTATGTGTGTCACACCAAAAAGAGAAAAAGAAAATATTGCTTCTTTAAGGAAATGAAATTTCTAGAATGCAAAAAATGAAGATTAACAATTATGCATTTACTTTCTGCTAAACGACTTAATAGAAAAATATGTTCAATCCATTTCCTGAACCTACCCAGCGAATATCCCTTCTAATTTTCCGTTTTACTCTCAAGTTGAGGACTGTACTCCAAATTATGCATTATATTTATAAGCACACCAGATTTATCCAAAAATTGGCAATTTAGTTTATAGCTTTGATATCATGAAATATATTCTCGAAGATTTGCATAGCTGAACTAGCAAAAGAAAATGTTCTGAAATGTGCATGGGCAGAATAGTATGGAGTTTCCAAAGGAGTAAAGTATCAAGAATCATGAAAATTTTTGGGAGGCAAAAGTGGCAAGTAGTTCTTCCTTAATGCCTTAGTTTCTGCGGATGTAGAATTGTTTTCTACATGCTCTAGGAAACTACTTCAGTTTGTGATGTTCAACTTAGTGCCCAAGAGATGTGCTGTCAATGCAGTACCAGAAACCCTGCCCGGATTCAGTAAGGTAAAACTGATTTGTTGATTTGTACATATCACTTGTAACATTCCTCAATGCGGTTACATTAGAACTGCCATAAAAGTTTGCAGAAAGCTAAGTAACTCTGACAAATCAGTCATATTCTTTTGATAATGAGGTCAAGTACATGAACTTAATTGAAACTCCACATTGCTACATGGAAAGCAAGAACCAAGCAAGAAGGAATGAACACAAATCACCTTAAATACTTCACATCACAATGTTTAAATGGACAAACTTTCTACTTTGAAGTAAGGATGAAAACTCATCAGTTTGGTTGCAGTAAATAATCAGTCATCTTTATTTGGTCTTTAACCATTTACAGAAATTCATTTCACAAT